>PVKH010008426.1:0-19490 GCA_004027955.1 Chaetophractus vellerosus | reverse complement strand
GGTCTGCCCGCTAGGAGAGGTCCCCGGGAACCGAACCCAGGGCCTCCCATGTGGTATGCCGGCGCCCTATCCACTGGGCTATCGAGCCGGCCCCTCCTCTGCGTTTTTCTATGTCTGCTTCTTGTCTCCCCCTGTCCCCGCGGCGACGCGCCGAGTCGGCCCTCCACGGCAGTGGCTCGTTCCGTTCGAGGGTGGCTCCATTCCGTTCCCACGGGCGGCTCCGCTCCATGTTTTGCGGGCAGCAGTCCTCCATGTTTTTGCGGGCTGCCGGCTTCCGCTTCGCAGGCAGCAGCTCCGCTTTTTCACAGGTGACTTTGCCATGCCCATGGGGGCTCCGCCCTGCCCGTGGCGGCTTTTTGCCTTGCCCACGGCGGCTCTGCCCCGCCCATGGCGACTTGCCTTTCTCAAGGCCGTCTGCCCGCTCGGAGATGTCCCCGGGAACTGAACCCGGGGCCTCCCATGTGGTACACCGGCGAGCTCTTTATCCACTGAGCTATCTAGCCGGGCCCCTTGCCCTTTTTGGAATGTAAAAACAATTTAACGTTACAAATATGCTGTGGGCAGAAATTATCTACATTTTCACTATTAAAGTTTGAATTTTTTATTTTTGCCTATTTTAAATTGCCCATGAACATATTTTATCTAATTATAAGAATTGTGCACTTATTTGTACATTGCTTTTTTTCTTAACATGTCAAAACATTTTTATAGAGTCTATTTAAATTAATTAATGGAAGTTAAATATGAGCATTTATACCTATATTGGGCAGAACAAGGTGAATGCT
Source organism: Chaetophractus vellerosus (assembly GCA_004027955.1). Classification (NCBI taxonomy): domain Eukaryota; kingdom Metazoa; phylum Chordata; class Mammalia; order Cingulata; family Chlamyphoridae; genus Chaetophractus; species Chaetophractus vellerosus. Next base: position 18,705 of record PVKH010008426.1, on the reverse strand, counting down.
GTATCAAGCAACTCTAGTAGCTTAACAGAGTAGACATTTTAGTTCTTGCTCGTGGGATATTTCAGTGCCTGGTTTAAGCGGGCAGCCTTTTTCACAATGATTCAGAGACCCAGATTCCTTCCATCTTGGAGACTAACCCTCCTTTGGCCTCATAGTCCACTAGATCCTGTGCATGTGGCTGACAGAGGGCGTAGGGAGAGAGTGGAGGTCATGTGGAAGGCTTTTATGGGCTAGGTTTGGCAGTGACCACATCCTTTCTGTTCACATGCCATTGGCCAGAAGGTAGTCACATGGCTATACCTAACAACAGGCAGGCTGGGAAATGTAGTCCAGCTGTCTTAAGAAGGAAAGGAGACATGTTTTGGGAAAACGTAGCAGCCTTAGTCATAATTCTCAATTTAGTTCTCAAATATCAGAAGGCTTTAAAATAGTTCCTACTTTAAAATAGTTCCTATATATAAATTGTCATTTTAGTACATATATGGCATTTGTTGAGATTATATGTATCAGGTGATTTTTAAAAATTAATAGTTTCAAAAAATAATTTGGTAGTAACTATTGATATAATGGGGAGAGTTACTTCCAATAACATCCTGTATATGTGCCTATCAAGCACTTAGCATACTGCATTTCAGTTAGTTGAATATATATCTTTATTATCTAACATAGCTCAGTCTGTGATCAGTAAACACTAGATAAAAGAGATTTTTATTGAGAAGACTAACTTTGGATATAGCTAGAAAAGGCATATTCTCTTCTTTCTTTTCCTATCCCCTGAGATTCACCCACAAGCCCTAGGTTAGGTAGTATTTCTATTTTTTTCCCATTTGGTCCAGCTCACATTTTTCTGAAAGAAAGAGAGGTTTTATATTCATGCTTTCCTATGTTTAGACATTGAATTTGCAAATGTTTAGTTATTTCGGGATAAATAGACAGGAATATTTTGAGCCTCATAAAGGTTCTATAGAAGCTTGGATGACATAGTGGGTTCTGTGTATGCATTAAGGCCCTGGCTCAAGGAGGGGTGGAGCTGGCGCTGGAGCCACTTTGGGCATCTTCCTGCACTGCCAGGCCATGGCTGGACCCCTAAGTAGGGCAGCTCTGGCATACCCTAGGATTTGGAATGGGACTAAGCTAGGCAGGGGGACCCAAAAAATGGCTGGGGGATCCACCAGAGTCCAGAGCCTCCTTTGTGCTTAAATAACTGAACAACACAATGACATGTAGAATGCATTTATCTCTGTGCTTCAGTTCCTTCTCTTTCTGCCTTCCAGGCCAAGCCCAAGCTTATTGAACCACTTGACTATGAAAATGTCATTGTTCAAAAGAAGACCCAGATCTTGAATGATTGTTTAAGGGAAATGCTGCTTTTCCCTTATGATGACTTTCAGGTAAGTAACTTCTAAGTTTCTGTAAATAGAAGCATGTTGTTGCTCTTTGCAAACAATTCTTTTTTTATTTATTTGGTTAGTTAATTTATGGTTTTTAAAAGATGAAAAGAAAAATGTTATTTAACAGAGAAAATTATGTGATTATATTCTTCCAGACATTCCTCCAGGCATTGATATTTTTAATGGTATTTTTTTGCATATATATATGTATGTATGTATGTACGTGAGTGTATCCACACTTGTGTGCATATGTGTTTTATCTTGAGTAAAAGTGCTATCCCCCTGGGGTGAGTTAGTGGATACAAGTGTTTCCTGTGTCTTATGAGATTTATTTGAAGAGTAGTCTAGTTTTTTTGCCAAGTGCCTTAGAGTCTCAAGGATGGGATTTGTGGGGAGAAGTGGAGGATTTTGTAATGCATTCTTTTAGGAAGGCATTTTGGAACTGTGCCTTGAGAGAAGCCCTGAGCTGTTTGTAGGCTCACAGACAAGGCTTAATGGGTTAACTGTCTCTAAAGCAATGATAGATGCTCTTGAACAATTCCCCCAAAGAGCTGTTCCTTGAAGGAAATATGTAGCTCAGTAGCTGCCAGCAGAGAACACAGCACAGGTCCTGCTGTTCCTTAGAGATAATGCTTGTGGTATATGGCTTAATGGCCCATACGAGGCTTTTAAGGCTATTGAGGAGCAAGAGTAATACTTTTCCTCCAAGAAGCCCAGCAGTGTTCCATGCTTGGCGACTTAGACTCACCTAGGTTTATTTGGAGGTTCTGGCCACTTCCCTTCTGTCCTGGGACCTAATCTTGTCTCTTCTTTCTTCTCTGCCTGGATGCTTCTTTACTTGATGCTGTTACCATCTGTCTTAGTTTCCCAGGCCTGTTGTAACAGAGTACCACAAATGAGGTAGCTTCAAACAACAGAAATTTATTCTTTCATGGTTCTGGAGCCGAAATCAAGGTGTTGGCAGAGTCACACTCTCTCAGAAACCCATAGGGAACAATCCTTCCTTGCCTGCCAGCAATCCTTGATATTCCTTGGCTGACAGCTGCAGCCCTTCACACATGACATCGGCCCCTCGTGCTTCTGTGTCTCATTTCTCCTTCTTATAAGGACTCCAGTTATGTGCTCTCATCCTAACTAATTCCATCTGCGGTGACCCTCTTTCCAAATAAGGTACAGGGGGTTAGGACTTCAACAGATCTTTTAGGGGCCATAATTCAACCTATAATAACATCTAAGCCCTGGCTTCTGTGAATATTTCTGCCTCATTTTTTAAAAGTTTCATTGATTCTTTGTTGTTTTAATTTTAAAAGCACTACATGCTTGCAAAACAAACAAATAAACAAACAAACCAGAAAGGAGCAATATTGAAATAATTGACATTAAAAGTTTCCCAACCACCCTTTCTCTAGTCCTAGCCCCCAGAATATAATCTGTTCTGTGTGGTCTGTGTGTACTGAACTGTCTTTAAAATTTCCGTGTTCGATTGTTAAGTTATAATCCTTGAAGTTTATTTTTCCTACCAAATTTAAGAGACTCTGGTTTACAGTAGAGGTGAGAATTTTCACTAAATTTTACTCATTCTCATGTGTTAGAGATATACATGTGCAGAAAATGATTATTCTTTAGTTCTTCCCTAAAAAAAAAAAAGCTCTGGGAATGAAATTGATCATTAGTGTGATGTTGCTGCCAAAATATTTCCACTGGTAAATGGTTTCAGATCATGCCAAAAAAGTACTATACTTTTAGAACTTTATTACACAAATAGAATACACAGCTAAAGGATAGATGAATGGTAACCTCAGAATGATGCCTTTTGCCTGTGATTTTGGCAACAAATTTATTAGCCTGAGAAGTAAAATCAGATGATTACAAATTATACTACATCATGACATATATTTCCTGTAGTGTTCTCTGAGGAAGCTAAAGGTTATCTCAGGTTTCTCTGAGTATAGAGTACGTGCTCTTTCTGGTATTAATTAAAGTAACAAAGTTATTTTGAATTTTGCAACCTAGAATGCTGTCTTATTTGGCGGCCTGAGATAAAATTGCTTAAGAAACAAACGAAAGAAACAAAGTACACTTAATTTATTATCTTTTATCCCATATACAAGGAACCTGGATGTTTAACCAGTTGTAAAATCAGATAGTTGAACCTTTGAGGAAAAAAACCCATGTCCCTTTTGCCTGTAACATACTTCTCTGGTGAAAATAGGCACAGATATTCTGGGAAAGGCAAAGAATTCACCCACATTTTTGCTGGCCAAGGAGGAATAAGCAATTGTTATTTTCTGCTTTTGGAAAGTTTCTCTAAAGATTAAGGACCCCCACTTTCAGCTTTGATCCCTATTGCAGTAATTGTGGTGGGCTCAATTAAGTCTATGTGTCATATTCTAATCAGGTGCGGGCATTTACAAAGTGCTCTCTTGCTAAATTGTCTTGGTAATTTCAATGAGTGTCTATTTAGCTGAATGAGTAGAATATTTTAATGATGCCATAGATGCCTTTTGTCTGTCCCTGTTTTGTTTTGTTTTTAGGCAGAGCTGGAGGGGAATTATTGTTGTATTATAAGAGGTAGAGGGGACAAATTAGATCAGGGAAAATACTGTATTTCACATGGAAAAAGGGTAGTAAGTTAGGAAATGGGTCGAATAGTAAGCAAAACACATGGTGAGGATTGATTTGCAATGCTACTTACTAATTAAGCTATATTAGTTAAGTATTAAAAGAAAAGAACTTTGTGTCAGTCTTAGTGTGAACAGTGACAATACATTTGTACATTTCACAAGTAGGACCTTTTTTGGTACTGAGTCCCTTGTTGGTCAGATCCTAAGGAGATCTATGTGCTCTCAGAAAAGGACTCATGGCGAGAAAAGACTTGTTGGTCAGATGTACTTAAGTTAAGGGTGGGAGGAGAATCTGGTTTTGTTTGTTTGTTGTTTTTCCGAGTTTTTCTGACTGCGTGTCTCTATTCGGACCCTGGAGCGTGGCTGTGCTGCCTCTGCCTTGGCTTCGTGGTTCTCCTTGCTGTCAATGTCTTCTCCTCTTTTCCACCTTTCTAAATCCTCGTTCTCAAGAGGCCACTTCAGACCCAAGTCCTCTGAAGCTGTTCAAGTTCACTGTGATTCTTTCCTCACTCTCTCAATTCCCCTAATACTGTCTTCACAGTCTATTGACACAGTATATTGTCTTGGACTTTTCACCAACTGCTTCCTCTGCTTTTTTGAAGCATCACCACCTGAATGTCTCCTTGAGGAGGGCCCAGGGACCATCTGTGCCTCTTTGTCCTCTAACCCTGTCCTTGCAACTCCACATACATAAAATCCTGGCACCCTGGGTACTAGGGTTGAGTACCTGGTGCTATATGTAAAATTAGTAAAATTATTTTGAAGACTAAGTAGTTTTCTTTGATACAGGAAATAAATACGAATACCATTTATTCCATGTGGAAGTGCCGGTGACTAGATTTGTGAAACTAACGGCCAAATCAGTGATTTGGTTTGGTGGAAATTAGATAGTTTCTGAAATTAGAAAATGCAGGTGAAATAGGGTCTTAAAAGTAGTATACTTTCTGGTGGTTATTGAACCTTTATTCTTTAAGTTTCGTGACCTTACCTGGCATAAGTCTAAGAACTTTTCTATGAGCAAAGTTGTAAGTAAACTTTAACAGTAAGATAGAAGTGATGATCTTTATGATTAAGTGTTTTAGATCAAGAAATGTAAGTTGACTTGTCATTTAAAATGGCACATCTCTGCATAACTGAATATAATGCCCAGAACTCCTATCTTTCCTGTCAGAAACATCTAATTCCTTGTGGGATCTGTCAAATCATCATTCTTCTTTAAGTGGAAGCCCTTTATAGAATGAAGTTGATGGTGACGTTCTTAAATGTTGTAATCAAGCCACTGAATCTGCTTAAGCTCCTTGTATTCTGGCTTGCTGCACAGCTTACTGATTTTTGTACAATTGTATGGAATTATATGGAAGGAATAAAAAAGAGTATATTGTGATAAGATTTCTGTGGCATGTATTTGTGTAACTGTTGTCATCCTTAGAGTTGTATGTGAAATCAGGGTAAGGAATGACTTCTTAGGTACTTTCCCTACTGGTATTTCATGGTGTATTATCAATACCAAATCTCTGGGCAAGGGAGAGTTTAAAAGAAAAGAAGGGTATGCTGAGCAAAGTTTATTAATCACTGGAAAATCATAAAATAATTTGCTTTTGGAAATGTTTAGGCAGAGAATCTTAGAATTTTCTCAGCATTGTATAGAAAAATATGGCTAATCCATTTTCTTTTAAATAACATCCTGATTTTTATTTTTCCTCTGGTTCTTTTCCTCTTTTACTTACATGAGACTGATAATCTACAAACCACCGTCCTGAAAAGGAAGCCAAGCCTGCTACTTACAAAGGGCCTGGAAGCCCCTAATCTCATTTTCCATCTGTCCTTTTGAAAAGAAAATATTTTTTTCCCAGTGTTTTGTCCTTTTTATTATTGTTCCCAAAATACTTTGTTTTTGGCTTTTTCTTCAAAAGTATTCTTTTTATAAATTCTTCGAAATTACTATCGGTTAGAATTGAGTGACCAACAACGTAACTTTCCATGAACATTGTGGTTTCTGGGATATTAGTTCATGTCTAGGATTGAACCTACCTGAAAAATCTGGATAAACAATATTTCTGAGTTGACATTGGCCAGACCTTCAGGACATGAGAATTTTAAAAAATTCTAGTTCAAGTAATACCTTTTACAGAATACAGGGACAGACAATTCTATTATCAAATATTCCTTTAAAAGAAAAACTTATTTTTTTCAGTTAGCACTGATCAGCTGAATTGAAGAGTATAGTTATTTGACTTTTATTTATAGTTACACTACTTTGTGCAAATTGCTCTGCTTTGTGAAGTACTTAGGACTATAAAGTTTTTTTATAAATAATATTTTTTTTGTTTTTAAAGAAGTTTTAGGTTGCATAAATGTTACCTAAAAAATATAAGGGATTCCCATATGTCCCCTTCCCTCCCCCTTCCACACTTTCCCACATTAACAGCGTCCTTCGTTAGTGTGGTACATTTGTTACAATTGATGAACCCATATTGAAGCATTGCTACTAACCATGGGCTACAGTTTACATTATAGCTTATACTTTGTCCCGCACAGTTTTGTGAGTTATGACAAAATATACAATGCCTTGTATCCGTCACTGCATTGTCATGCAGGGCAAATCCAATGTCCTGAAAATGCCCCCATGTTACACCTATTCTTCCCTCTCCCATCCCTCAGAACCTCTGGTGGCCACTGCTTTTACATTAATGATAAGAGTTCTTCCATTGCTAGAATAATAATGTCTATAGTAGAATAATAATAAATCTACTTTAGTTCATTGTTCATTCCCCAATTTGAGGATTTTGGGATGGTGATGCCTGCTCTGCTTCTAATCCCCTCGCTTATCCTTGAAGCCTCCTGCTCTGTTACAGCCAGGGGATGCTCATTTGTCAGTGGAGGGGTTGTGGGTATCTCTGCCCCTCTGCGCCACGGCATGTGGCTCTAGTTCATGGTGTCTTGCTGTGTTGGGGTCTATGACATTCATAGAGAACACAATGTGATGTTGTCCCTGGAGTGGAACTGCTCTACCTTCTGCTAAAACAATTGATGTAAAAGAGTGTCATATTGATTTTTATGTTTACAAAGCACTTTAACCATTTATTTTTTTCACTTTGCCTAAAGATAGCCTAGCTGGATGAGGGAAATAGCTTTTACTGTTTTTTTTTTCCCCTTCATTGTAGTGGACACTGTGTTACATGATTTTTGTTGGAAATACTCATGATCAAGTGAGGGGTTAAGATGAACTACATAAATAAGTAGATGAAATAGAATACACATATATAAAATAATACCTGCTCAAATGAAATAAATATGAGATCATATTCTCTTATGTAAGATAGAGCATATTAGATGAATCCATTATTCCATCACTGTATGCTTGTATTCCCCATGTCAGTTCACGTTCTTTTTCTTTCTTTCTTTTAAAAAAGTAATATTTAGCTCATATTTTAAATAGGTTAGAGAGAATGGTAAAAGTTTAAAAATTGATAGATGTGGATAAACGCAGACCATACTTATAACTAATCTGGAGACAGAGGGACAATGTTATCTACAAAATTAACACATATGTCTTAGGATTTTAAAGATGCCTAGCAGGCATGGATAGAGGAAGATTTGAACCAAGGAGGCAGCTTAAGCAGATGGAGATTTGTAAAGAATATGCTATATCCATAGTATTGATTGGACATTCTTCTTTATAATAATTATTTATAACTATATAATTGCATGTTGTTTTATCTCCAAATAGAAAATAAAATCTCTATTAGGACAGCAAACCATAGTTGTTTTCCTTCTAAAAGATGTTTTTTTGAAAATTTCCTTTTGCATTCTCTAAGTTCCTATCATAGTGTTTTATATATAGTAGGCACTTAATATGTATTGAAGAACTGGAAGGATTTAGCATCTCAGCAGCAGCTATCTTTGCGATTATAAGAGCGTATTCCAAGGTGCTGCTCAGGGGAGTGGAAGAGAGTAGAAAAGACATGATATGTGAGTATGCAACATGATACAACAAAACAGGAGATCTCATAGAAAAAGAAAATACAGGTTTTGGCCTCAGAATTCACAGATAACATTTAAGATAGTACCAGACACAACATTTTTATGCTTCCTGCAATATGGAAGGGTCCTGTTGTATCTGTATTGCTGCCTTTTTCAGCCAGTGTTGCCTGGTAAAACCTGGGTGCTGTTGATTGTATTCTGCACAGGTTTGAACAGTCTTGAAGCAGCAATGGCTTTGAATATGTATATGTGATCCAGAGAGGACAAATTCATAAAGTTGAGCAAAGTTCCCTGATATCAGAAGTATTCGGCTCAGAGGGCATTCACCATCTGCTTAGGATTTTTTTTTTTTCTTCTGCAAAATGTGATCTCTGCTCCACTGTATTTGAAGTAGGACTTTGGATGTCATCCAAGGAACTGATATGCTGCTGATAAGACCAGTGTGGTGCTGAGAAAGGCATGGAGGGATTTGAATGAAATCCTCAGTGCTTAAGTGAAACTTTACGCATGAACGAAACTTTATCCATGAACGATGGGTGGTATATGAGGGACCTAGAAGAAAAGTCATTGGTGTATTGAAATATTGTTAATAATGTAAATGTTTCATCCTGCAAAGATATTGTCCTTTTAGCAACTGAAGTTGCATTCTAAAGTAAGACATATGGATTACAGATTACTCAGACAACTAGAAATCAAAAGTAACTGCATTTGCTTACATCCTTTTCAAGGTTATGTTACCAAATGGAATGCAAATAAATGAGAGGGGCGGTAGATACTATAGGCACTCGTGGCAGTGGCAAGACCCAAGATTTTGTCACATGACCACTAGATTTTATCCCAGGCCTCTCGATTAGTAATCTGACTTTTGTTAAGTGATAAACCTTCCTAAAACATAGTTTTTGTAATCTCTAATTCAGGGATAAAATTTGCTCTCAAATTTGGATTCTCACAAAAGTGAAAGAATACAAAAAGTTACCACCATTCAGGAAAGCTCTGTGCACACCCCTGCTGCTACCCTTTAGGCAGAGGGAGGTGAGTCCTAGGAAGCTTATTTAGCCTCTTCCTCTCCCCGAGGTAACATTGTTTTATTTTTGAGGATGGCATTTTTTGGGATGCAAAATGAGGCTGGTGTTGAGCCATCTGAGACTCTTACTAATGGGTGAGCTGGACCTACCAATTGAATGCTGGATGACTCGATGGCACGTCTGGTTTTATGGGTACTCCACTGTCCTTAATTGTGCAGTGGTACTTATGAAGTGTGAAGAACCGGCCTTTTTGTAGAACAAAACATCAACCAAAATAAATAAATAAAATCTCTTAAAAATGAACTTAAATCATGGGTTCTGAAACTCTGAACTTATTTGTTTAGTTATAGGTCACTGCATTTGAATAGGAAACTATATAATTTTGGGAGGTTGAGAAGGTAGCAGGACTAAATTTTTATGACTCTCACAGGTTGAGTGAAATTGACAAATGTATGTGACCTTTTAGGAAACAGGATCTTATGCAGTGATAGAGGCTACCTGATGTCTCACCATTTGGAACCTCAAGTGATCTCACTAAATAGAACAGTCCCTGTTTTTAAAGCCCTACTGCTCATTGACTCAACAAACATTTATCTTGTGCCAGGTGTGCATATTGGAGAAACAAAGAGGAATAAGATAGCCCCAAGATTTCAAGTCTCATAGGAGATGGAGAAATGTTTCTGAGCAATTTCAGTAGAATTACTACTGAAGATTACTGAAGTGTGCTACTCAAGGGCCCCTCTGCTGCAGGAGCCCTGAGGTCAGTGCAGCAACTCTGTAGCCAAGCAGTGGGGACCCGTGCATTAGGGAATGAGACATACTCTAGGGTGGTGGAAGGTTGGTGAAGGGCAGAAGAGGAGTCCAAGAAAGTAGATAGAGTTGGTCACAAAAGGTCTTAGGTCAAGCTGAGGAGTTTGGATTTTATTCTGGTGGCAGTGAAGCAGTCATTGAATGAATTGATCACATCTGCAAAGACCCTATTTCCAAATAAGGTTACATTTGCAGGTATTGGGGATTAGGACTTCATCATATCTTTTGGGGGGACATAATTCAATCCATTACAGTGTGTGTACCAGCAAGGATGGTAAGAACCACTTGTGGTTCATACAAGAGAGCCCTAAATTGGATGTGTGGTGGTGGGCATGAGTTGGAGGGAAATCTTTAGGAGTCAGTGGCATCTCACAGGGTGACACTGTTGAGTGAACAGAAATACAGCCAGGGATTGAAGCTTGGGGACTGTGAAGGAGCCTCTGCAAAGGAGCAGTTAGAGAGGCAGAGATCCCGTGAAAGGGTGGGTTTGTAGACTCTTTTGTTTTGTGAGCCTGGACTCAGAAAGTACAGAAGAAATGTTCATTTCTCTGCCCATAACATGATTCAACCCTGGTAATGTTTTAATTAGTTTCTTGGGAGTTGTTTTTTGATAAATTCCTCCAGAAAGCTAAATAGAATTCCTTCTCTCAGACTGTTGTCTTGCCCCATGCTTTGTTCATTTTCTTAATTATTAGCAAGTTAAACATTAAGAATCCTCAGGAAACTATTTCCCTGAAAATGGAATTGTCTGAAGTTAACAGAATGTTGTGGGTCAGCTGCCAAAACATGAACTGTGCAGTGAGATGTGGGGAACGCCCTGTGTGAATTTTAGTTTCCAGCCTAGCTTGGTATTGAATCTTCTCAAAAGCCAGTTATATGCTCTGAAACAAATGTGTCTGCCAGATATTTGGAAAGGTTTCATTACTGCTGTGCTCAGTAAGTTGGAGCAAAGTTCCCAGGGTTGTCCAACAGTAATATTTAATACTGTGCTAGATAGAAAACATTTAATGTACAGACATGCAACGAAGTAGTTTCAGCAGATATCAAAGGGGCATAACTACAGACTTGCGAGGCACCCTGTGGTTTGGCTCAGGCCTGGAGAGGAAAGGAAGGAGCCCTTGGGAGACATATATCTAACAGTGTAGTTCACAGCCTGAGATAACTTCGGAACATTAAAGTGGCCTCTGTGTCCACTTGGCCCAGTTGAGCATCATAAAAATTCAACCTAGCACTTACTCATTTAGTGAGATAGCTGAATCAGGCCCCAGGGACGCCAGTCTGAAGCGCTCAATCTCATTTGGACCCTCTGGACTTGCTTTGTGGCCCGTCTGCTTCCTTCCTGTGCCTGAGCTCTGTCATCCACGCCTCTAGCCGATGAAAGACCCTTGTCCCTACAGATTAAAGTATTAATTCTCTGACAAATGCATAAAACCCTCAAAAGTTCAAAAGGATAGTTTTATTTAGTAAATTAAAGCAAGCACAAAAACCAAACCAAACATGAGAGCCTTTATATGGAATAACAAACAGGCAAGGGGTGATGGCTAAGCAAAGATTCCAAGCTTCAGCCAAGGGTAGGATGGAGTTCGCTCGGCCCTGAGGCTGCTCTCCTCCTTGCAGGTTTTGTCAAAATGCGCCTCGGGCCCTTTTCTCTCAGTCCTCAGAGTAAGATCCTAGGTATTTAATAATACTCCCCCGCACTGACCCCGTTGCTACAGTCGTCTTGTTACTACCTGGCTACCTGGTGTCTCAGCTGCATTCTGTGGCCTCTCCCTCACCCAGAGGTATTCTAGGTCCGAGCCCTGGGTGATGCTGCCTGTGCTCCCCATCTCATCCTGTTTCAAAGCCCAGGCTCCCTTTAGCTCTCTCGGCTGCTTGTTTTACCGCCTGAGGGAGGACACTCCCTACTCTGGGCTCTTCAGGACTGTAGAGGTGGGGAGAGGCTGGGAGAGGCGTCTGTCCTGGACTCACTGACCAAGGCAGCTGGCTCAGGCTACAGCCCACCCACTTCTCTGGGATATTGTCTTTAGCTCATTGTTCAAGTGGTTCCAGAGGAAGGGTGGGGCTTCTGTTTCAGTCTTTTAGCTAAAATCTTAAGTGTGATATTTTAAATACACAGAGTATATGCATACTCCCTACCAGGAACTGAGGGTTATTTTGTTTTGGTTCATGCCCATTGTAAAGTGATTCATAAGAAAACCAGTTGTCATAAGGGTTGGGAGCGTTAGAAAAGTAAAGAAATGACACAAAATCATGTCTTTGTTAATACTCCTATGTTTATCTAGTCAATCTGTCCCTGCTTTTAATCCAACAATTTCTTTCATTTAAAAAAGTGGGGTTATATGATTATAAATCAAAGCAAATACAGTATTCATCTTTTTTTTTCTTTTTCTGGGTGTCTTTTTATTTTTTCAGAAAGCAATTCTTGGCACTCAGATAAGCCATTTGAGACGGAGAGACTTAGAACTCCATATCCCCAGAACTGTGGAATTTTTAAACCACAAGGTGTCGTGTTCTTGTAAAATTGTCATAAAGTGACCCGAGAAATGTTCTTAAATTGAAAGGAGATTTAGCACAACTATTAGTTTGGATGCTCAGTGCAAATTTATTTGCTTACTTAATTGCAAGGTGTCAGTGCAACCAATATGCAATAATAACCAAGCCAAGGGCATGCAACAAATTTAAAGGTGGAAGATATCAGAGTCTTTAAAGTCCATCAGCCCGAGGGCTGACACAAAGGCAGGTGGGTACTTTAAATGAGAATCTTAGGAGCTGGTCAGGTGCAGTGTCAGGGGATGGGGTGGGGCCAAAGCTGTTGGTGGGAGGCACTGGTTGCCGTGCAGTGGTGAGGACAACTGCAAGCCTTGCAGCACCGCACGGGCATTGGAGTTAGAGTGACTGGGTGTTAGCCTGCCTCTTGCTGATGCTCACTGGAGTGGCCTCTGCATGGATTTTTATGCTTCAGAGGTCTGGTGGAGCATCCCACTGGCAGGCATCAAGCCAGTCCATACCATATACTTGCACAAATGTCTGATTATCACTTGTTACAAAAACATGTTTTTCTCAATTTGTTTATATTCTAATTGTGGTCAATATGTTTACAATGTTTTGGGGATTCAAGATCATTAATTTAACTTTAATGCACAACAAAAAATAACCTAGAGATCCTAGAAAACTATTTATTTAATGGACATGGAAAGTTATCATTTTCCCCAAGATTACACAGCTAATTAGATCCAGAGCTCAGATGAGAACTCTGGTTTCCTGGCCCTCAATTCCAAACTCTCTCCAGCATCACTTCTCAGATACTTCCATAGGAAGTTTAAATGTTTTGCTTCACATTCCCTGTAGTTTGAAACATGAGCTTCTCAGTGTCCCCCACTTTAGTGAGGTCTAGAAGCACAGATGGAGGGAAGGCAGACCCCAGCATGAAGCCCCTGGGTTGGCCCTAGGAAGTAAAGTGGTACCTCACTGTTTCCTTTGGGTGACCCACTCCCTGCCTTCCTGGGCTAACTCAGCCCCTCACATTTCCATGCTTTCCACAAATGGCTCATAACCATCAATAAGTGACCCCAGGTTTTGGAAAGAATCATTTCAACCTAGAGAAAAAACATTTCTAAAATAAAAATGATCTATTGGATATTTGTCATTCTGAACTACACTTGGTAATAGTCATAAATTTTACTTCTCATATTTGTGCCTGGTGGCAAACTCTGCGCTTCAACTCATTTTATTAAAAAACAAAGTCCTATAAAGATTGACTTGGGGCCTTGTGTGTTTGTGCATCATTATTTATGAGCCCTTTGATAGAGGACTTCACCTCTTTCTCTTCCTCTAGCAGACATAAGTTTTCCCTTTGAATTACTCCTGTAACTTTTATGGAACTTCTAAGACTCTTGCCAAGTAGAAGGCCAGGTAATTAAGGATTTCTGTGTGTCAAAGACTACCAGTATTTACCTAAATAATGGTACTGATCAAAAATAATTTAGACATGATTTTATAGTAGCTAGAAGATTTTTATTTTTACGGTATGCTTGATGCTGAGATTTTTATCCCAGTGATTGTTTTGAGATACTAGCTATGTTTAGATTTAATTTTCAGATCCACATCATACTACATGGTGTGAAATTTTTTCCCTCTCCCTTTCACGAGGTGAAAATAATTTATTTCCCAACATAGGAACGGGGGTAATATTCTTTGAATATCAAGGATTTTGTTGTTGACTTATGTAAAATGATTACAGACCCATCTTTTAGCAGGAATATGATTTTAAATGATAAAGCGGGAAAGAACACCACTGTTATGAAAAGAAAAATTTAAGCTCCTTGTTTAGAAGGCCTTTAGTGTTCATGGAGTATAACTCTCTTGGTATCGATTTGGATTTTGTTATAAGCCAGATAAACAAAACTACAGAAATTTAATATGTATCAGTTTTACATAATATGGCTTTTAATACATAAAACATGGAGAAATTAAAATAGAGCATTCACTTATGCTGTAGTCTTCCATTTCATTTTCCTTAATGCACTAGAGAACTTTCTGTAATAAAAGAAAAGAAAAATCTTGGAGGCAGGTAATGGATGGCTAGTAATTGGTTCCTATTTCTGTCTCCATTGACTTGCTTTAATCATTCATTCATTCTTTTTTTTAATAAATCAATTTTATTGATGCATATTAATAAAGCATATAATTTATCCGAACTATAAAATCAATAGTACTTGGTATAATCACATAGTTGTGCATTTATCACTTCAATAATTATTAGAGGTTTTCCATTATGTCAATAATAGTAATAAACAAAAAACAAGAAAATTCTTCACCTCTCAATCTCTCTATGCTTCCCCTGCCATACATAGCTGCTATTTCTGGATATTTGTGCATATTTATTTTTAAGCAGTTTTATTGAGATATTTTCAATGCCATACAATCTATCTAAAGTATATAATGAATGGCTTTTAGTATAATCACAGTGTTGTGCATTCATCACCTCAAAATATTGTCGGACAATTTCATTACTCCAAAAAGAAAAACTCTACACCCCTTATCAGTCACTTCTCTATCCTTCTATCCTTCTCCAGACTTACATAACCATTAATCTAATTCCATCTTTATAAATTGATTTATATTTACATTTTATATAAATGGAATCATGCAATATGTAGAACTTTGTGTCTGGTTTCTTTCACTTAGCATAATGTTTTTTTTCCCTGATTATTGACATCTTGCATTAACATATATTAGTTTAGTTTCAAAGAAGAATGGTCTTATATATGCAATTTTACTCATATTTATATTTCACATGTGGTTTTACTATGCTACACAGTCCCATGTTATATTTTTCAGCTTTCCTTTTAGTAATACTTATGACCTTAGACTTTCCCTTTCAACTACTGTCATACCCATATAATTGTACTGCTAGTTACAAGTGATATGTTGTGCTTTCACCTTTTCTCTTCATTTCCAAAGATTAACACACATCCTTTTAACCTATTCTGCACAAGTTAACTCTCAGCTTTCCATTCTCTAACCTCATTCTACTTTTTGGTGACCCATATTCAAGTTATTAACTCCACGAGATTACATAATGTATTTAGTTCATAGTGGCGCAGTCATACAGCATTTGTCCATTTGTGTCTGGCTTGCTTCACTCAACATAATGTCCTCCAGGTTCATCCATGTTGTCATATGCTTTACAACTTCATTTTTTTCTTACAACCCCATCATATTATATACCACAGTTTGTTTATCTGTTCATCGGTTGATGGACACCTGGGTAGTTTCCAACTCTTGGCAATCGTGAATAACGCCCCTATGAACATTGGTGTGTAGATGTCTGTTTGTGTCACTGCTCTCAGTTCTTCTGAGTATATACCTAGTAGTGGTATTGCCAGGTCACGTGGCAAATCTATATTCAACTTTTTAGAAACTGCTAAAGAGTCTTCCACAGTGGCTGTACCATTCTACATTCCTACCAACAGTAAATAAGTGTTCCTATCTCTCCACATCCACTCCAACACTTACAGTTCTCTGTCTTTTTTAATAGTGGCCATTCTAATAGGTGTGAAATGATATCTCATTGTAGCTTTGATTTGCATTCCCTAATCGCCAGTAATGTTGAAGATTTTTTCCTTTTTCTTTTTTTTTTTGCCATTTGTATTTCTTTTTTAGACAAATGTCTATTCAGGTCTTTTGCCCATTTTTTAAATAGGGTCAATTGTCTTTTTATTGTTGAGTTGTAGCATCTCTTTATATATCATGGATATTAAACCCTAATTGGATTTTTATCTACTTTTAATCTCGTTTTATCTATTTTTTCCTTTTGCTGTGCATGCTTTGGGTATAAGGTCCAAGAAACCACCACCTACTACAAGGTCTTGAAGATGTTTCTTTTACATTTTTATGGTCCTGGCTTTTATATTTAGGTCTTTGATCCATTTTGCGTTGATTCCTTTATAGGGAGTGAGATAGGGACCCTCTTTCATTGTTTTGGTTATGGATATCCAGTTCTCCCAGCACCATTTGTTGAAGAGACTGTTTTGTCCTGTTAACATGGACTTGATAGGTTTGTTGAAAACTAGTTGGCTGTAGAGGTGAGGGTTTATTTCTGGGTTCTCAATTCTATTCCACTGATCAATGTGTCTATCTTTATGCCATTACCATGCTGTTTTGACCACTGTAGCTTTATAATATGTTTCAAGGTCAGGCAGTGGTATTCCTCCCACATTGCTCTTCTTTTTTAGAATGCTTTTGGCTATTCAGGTCTACTTTCCCTTCCAAATGAATTTGGTAATTGCCTTTTCTGATTCTGTAAAGTAAGCTGTTGGGATTTTGATTGGTATTGCATTGAATCTATAAGTCAGTTTGGGTAAGATTGACATCTTCACGATATTTAGTCTTCCAATCCATGAACATGGAATGTTTTTCCATTTGTGTAGGTCTTCATTGATTTCTTTAGCATTGTTTTGTAGTTTTCTGCATATAGGTCCTGTTCAATACTAGTGTACAGAAACATGACTGATTTTTAAATGTTTATCTTGTATCCTGCCAGTTTGCTCAACTCGTTTATTAGTTCACGTAGCTTTGTTGTAGACATTTCAGAATTTTCTAAATATAGTATCATATCATCTGCAGATAGTGAGAGTTTTTCTTCCTCTTTTCCTATTTGGATACCCTTTTTTTCCCCTTGTCTAATTGCTCTAGCTAGAACTTCTAGTACAATGTTGAATAACAATAGTGACAGTGGGCATCCTTGTCTTGTTACCAATCTTAAAGGGAAAGCTTTCAACCTTTCTCCATTAATTACAATGTTGGCTGTGGGTTTTTCATATATGCCCTGTATCATACTGAGGAATTTTCCTTCTTTCAAAATATTTTTATCAAGAAAGAATACTGGATTTTGTTGATTGCCTTTTCTGCATTGATCAAGATGGTCATGTCTTTTTTTTTTTTTTTTTGCCTTCAAATTGTTAATGTGGTGTGTTATGTTAATTGATTTTCTTATGTTGAACCACCCTTGCATGCCAGGAATAAATCCAACTTGGTTGTGGTGTATAAGTCTTTTGACAATGCCTGAGGGGCTCACCCACTTGTGGGGCCCGGTGGTGCACCTGCACACAGGGCCTAGGGTCTCACCCGTTTGCAGGGCCTGATGGCACCTGGGGACTGGTGGCCCGCACACCTTCTATATTTTTCTTTTTTCTATATTTACCGGGAGGTCCCGGAGATCGAACCCAGGTCCCTCCAACCAGAACACATGCATGGTTTCTAATAGAGCGAATGCTTAGCCTACCCTGATTATCACAGAATCAGGACAGCGAGACTATTCGCACCATTTCTTATTTTTTTTTTTTGAAAGATTTATTTATTTTATTACATATCTCCCCTCTCCCCTGCTGCGGCGACGTGCCGAGACTGGTCACTGCGCAGGCGCGGCTTTCCCCGCTTGTGGGCGGCTTCTGCTTCCATTCACGGCCGGCTCTCAGTTCACGGGTGGCTGGCTGCGCTCCATTCGCGGGTGACCTGCCCTGCCCGTGGCGGCTTTTGCCCTGTCCGTGGCAGCTTTTTTTGCCCTGCCCATGGCGGCTCTGGCCTGCCCATGGCGGCTTGCCATTCTCAAGGCGGTCTGCCCGCTAGGAGAGGTCCCCGGGAACTGAACCCGGGGCCTCCCATGTGGTATGCCGGCGCCCTATCCACTGGGATATCCAGCCGGCCGCGCACCATTTCTTAAATGATTCAAAAGTACAAAACTTAATTTCAAAAATCTTGAAAGACCCAAATAAATCAAGATAAGGACATAGTAAATAGTGATATAAAATGTATCCTTCTTTGAAACATACAGAATTTCTTAAACAGTCCTCCTTTGCTGGTGTCACTTTTGGTTCATAACAATGTTGACACTTTCTTTAATCAATATGTTGCTTTGTAGCTTTTTAAAACATAGATTGCCTCTGTTCAATGTTTACTGTCACTTATCTCTGTGGTAATTCATGAGAACAGGTGTGTAATAAAAGGTCACCTTCTGTTTATGGTATTCCAAAGAAACCAATACCCAGAGTCTTAAAAGCTGAATGGATTTTGTGATAATCAGGGTAGGTTAAACATTCGCTGTATTAGAAACCATGCATGTGTCTCCAGACCTAGTTTTCTCCCTAGATCTGGTTATTAGGATGCTGGTGATAAACTAAGCCTGATTTATATATGACCATCCTGTATGGGAAAACACTGTAACTCTAGGTATCTTTCGTCAACCTTAAGAGATATAGCAGGGGGATGGATGTGGATCAAATGGTTGGGCATCCATCTCCCACTTGGAGGGACCTGGGTTTGATCCCTGGGACCTCCCGGTAAAAATTAAAAAAAGAAAAATATAGAAGG
>PVKH010008425.1:0-19489 GCA_004027955.1 Chaetophractus vellerosus | reverse complement strand
TAGTGCCCTTATCATAACTTAATCATGCCCAGATGAACAGATTAGTTTACAAGAATAATCCAATTTATATTTTTGGAATTCACAATTAAATAAAACTCTGAAACCATTATACCACCCCACCATTAACACTTTGCATTGGGGTGGAACATTTGTTACAATTGATAGCAAAGTTGTATAATTGTCATATTAATTAAATTTCATGGTTTAACTTAGGGTAGACTATGTAATATTGTTCCATGGTGTACTAGTCAGCCAAAGGGGTGTTTTGCAATATTGCAATAATTGGCTGGTCTTTATAAAGGGTATTTATTTGGGGTAGAAGCTTATAGTTACCAGGCCACAAAGCATAAATTTCTTCTCATACCAAAATCCACATGTTGGAGCAAGATGGCTGCCGATGTCTGCAAGGGCTCATGCCTGTGGGTTCCTCTCCTGCCGAGGCTGCATTTCTCCCTGGGCTTAGCTTCTGTTTCCTCCACAAGTTCAGCTGTAGACCATGAGGCTCTCTACGCTTTTGCGTCTCTCCACAAGGCCAGCTGTAGATTATCAGGCGAACAGCTCACTTGTCTTCTCCTGGAGCACTCCTCTCCAACATTAGAACTGCTTCTCAAATCTCTGTCTTTTGTCTAGCCTTTTATACTTGAGACCACACCCACCGAAGGGTGGGGCTCAACGTCCCACTGACATGGCAGTTAACGCCCCAATCACACCCAGATTAAGAGATCAGTCTACAAGCATGATTCAATTTTTGGAATTCATAATTACATAAAACTGTCAAACCATTACACACGGATTTTTTAAAAATTTGTATTCTGTTAGCAATCTAACATTTCCCCTTTCAACTATATTCAGATATATATTTCAGTACTGTTAACTGTGTTCACAATGTTACACTACCATCATCACCATCCATTACCAAAATATTTCCATCATTCCAAATAGGAGCCCTGTACCTTAAGGCTTTCCTTCCCATCCCCTATCCCCACCCCATTCCCTGGTAACTTATATAATAGATTCCGATTCTATGAGTTTGCTTATTCATTGTTTCAAAACAGTGAGATCATACAATATTTGCCCTTTTGTATCTGGCTAATTTCATTCAACATGATGTCTTCAGGTTTCTTCCATGCTGTCGCATGTATCAGAACTTTTTATGGCTGAATAATATTTCATTGTTTGTACATACCACACTTTATTTATCCATTCATTGGTTGATGAACACTTGGGTTACTTCCATCTTTTGGCAATTGTGAATAATCCCATTATGAACATAGGTGTGTAAATATCTGTTCAAGTCCTGCTTTCATTTCTGTTGAATATATAGCTAATGGTGGGATTGTCCAGTCCTATGGTAGTTCTAGACTTAGCTTTCTGGGAAACTGCCAAACTGCCTCCCACATCAGCTGCACTATTTTATATTGCCACCAGCAATGAGTGAGTGTTCCTATTTCAGATCCTCTTCAACACTTGTTATTTTCTATTTGTTTGTATTTTTACTTCTTTTTTAAAAATTTATTGAAGTATATTATTCATACATGAACATACATAAACTGTAAGTGTTCAGTAAACATTGTAAACTTACAAAACAAACATGCATAACATCATACAGGGCTCCCACACATCACCCCACCACAAACACCCTGCATTGTTGTGAAACATTTGTTAACAAATCATGAAAGAGCATTTTCAAGGTATTTTTAACAGCAGCTCTTCTAATGAGTGTGAAATGGTGTCTCCTTGTGGCTTTGATTTGCATTTTCCTGGTGGCTAATTATGTTAAGTATCTTTTCATGTGCTTTCTGACCATTTCTATATCTTCTTTGGAGAAATGTCTAAGTCTTTTGTCCATTTTTAAATAGGATTTTTTGTCTTTTTGTTGGAAAATTGAAGGATTTCTTTTTATATTCTGGATATTAAACCCTTATCAGATACGTGGTTTCCGAATATTTTCTCCCATTGGGCATGTTGTCTTTTACTTTCATGATAAAGTCCTTTGAGGAACAAAAGTTTTTAATTTTGATGAGGTCCCATTTATCTACTTTTTCTTTTGTTGCTTATTCTTTGGGTATAAATTCTAAGAAGCCATTGCATAACATGGTAGCAATGCTCCCCTTTTCATTTCTGGTTTTCATTATTTGTTTCTTCTCTCTTTTTTCTTTGTCAGTCTAGCTAAAGGTTTATTGATGTTGATTTTGTTGGTCTTTTCAAAGAACCAAAATTTGGTTTTGTTGATTCTCTCTATTGCTTTTTGTTTTGTTTAGTTTTCTATTTCACTTATCTCCACTCTAATCTTTGTTATTTCCTTCCTTCTGCTTGCTTTGGATTTAGTTGCTCTTCTTTTTCTAGTTCTTCCAGTTTTCATGTGAAGTTTCTGATTTTGAAGTCTTTCTTTTTTAATGTAAACATTTAGAGCTGTAAATTTCCCTCTCGGCACTGCCTCCATTGCATCTCATACGTTTTGGTATGTTGTATAATCATTTTCAATTGTCTCAGGATATTTCCTAATTTCACTTCTGATTTCCTCCTTAACCCATTAGTTGTTTAAGAGTAAGTTGTTTAATTTCCACATATTTGTGACTTTTCCCTTTCTCCCTCTGTAATTGTTTTCTAGCTTCATTCTCTTGTGGTCAGAAAATGTACATTGTATGATTTCAATATTTTTGAATTTTTTGAAACTTGTTTTGTGACCCAACATTTGGTCTATACTGAAGAATGATACATCTGTACTCCAGAGGAATGTATATTCTGTTTTTGTTGGGTTTGGGGTTCTCTATATGTCTGTTAGATCTAGTTGATTTAGTGTATCATTCAAGACCTGTACTTCCTTATTGATCTTCTGACTAGATGTTCGATCCATTATTGAGAGTAGTGTGTTAATGTCTCTTACTATTAATGTAGAACTATCAATTTCTCCCTTCAAATCTGTCAGTATTTGCTTCAAATATTTTAGGGCTTCCCTGTTAGGCACATATATATTATAATTGTTAAATCTTCCTATGGAATTGTCTCCTTAATCAGTAAGCAATGACCATCTTTGTCCCTCAAAACTGTTTTTTACTTAAAGTCTATTTTATCTGATATTAGTATAGCCAGTCCAGCTGTCTTTTGGTTACTACTTGCGTGGTATATTTTTTTCCATCATTTTACCCTCAATCTACTTGTATCTTTAACTTTAAGGTGAATCTCTTGCAGGCAGCATAAATCACTCTTTTTCATCCATTCTGCCATTCTCTGCCTTATGACTGGAGAGTTTAGTTCATTTATATTTAAGTTCACTACTAATAATACAGAACCTCCTTCTGCCATTTTGCTATTTAACCTTAATAAGTCTTATAGCTTTTTTGTCCCTACTTCTGCTATATATTTATATTTATTTGCTCTTTTGAGTTGTGCCATATTGATCACTTTCTCATTTCTATCTGAATATATTTTTCATCTATTTTCCTTGTGGTTACCATAAGGTTAAACTTTAACATCCTAAATATACAGCAATCATATTTACTTGCTACTAGTTATATCTTCATACATTGTATATCCAAAAACCTAGATTCATCATTAGTTTTATACATTTCCATTTTAGCACCATAATTTATCAGCTTCTTCCTCCTGCTCTTCTCTTGATGCTGTACAGTGTTCTTCAGGCCTACAGAGTTTCAAAATAGTTGTTTCAGACAGTTCCTGCCTGTTTAACAGGTTTTTTTGGTGGAAGGACTGAATCCTGGAGCTCCTTAGTCCACCATCTTCCCCAGGTGCAGTGGTTTTAATATGTAAAATGTGTTCAGGATTAAAGAAGAGTCAGTGGGAGTGTCTTATTTGCCAGAGCTACTATTACAAATACCACACAATGAGTTGGCCTAAAAAGCTTACTTTCTCCCCGAAGTCTATAGCATTCTGGTGCTGGCTGCAAGCAATCTTTGGAGTTCTTGGCTTTCCTGTACCATGGCAATGTCCTCTCCTTTCTCTTCTTGCTTTTTCACTGCCAGGTCCTCTTTGTAAGGCCTCCAGTAATCCAGATAAGGCCCAACCTCATTGATTTGGAAAAACAACTTATCTAAAAATAACATCTTCAAAAAGTCCTATTTATAATGGGTTCACACCCACTGGAACATGAATTAGGATTAAGAACATGTTTTTTCTGGGGTTCATAACTCAATCTACCACAGGTAGCATGTAACGGATGTGAATAGATCCGGTTGGATTATCTGGCCTTGCCTCTTTACTACATTTCATTCTTGGTGTAGGCAGAATAGACATTCTGAGTAGGTAAGGTGGCTGTGACTACTTAGCTAAATTGTTATTATATTTCCCAGAATTTCCTTCCTTGTATGATTCAGAGTTAATCAATATTTTTACAAGATTTAAAAGGTTGATGTTAAGCATCAGTCATTACACTCTAATGGGTGTCTCATGTCATTGCTACTTGCTCACATTGTCACTAATCTCTTGTCTCACCTTGCTGGCATGTGGCAGCAGCCAGGCTCACAGCCCCCCCACCCCAGCTCCTACTTCAACTTCTTCAAGCCCTGGACTAGCTGCATGAGCAGCTCTGTGGCAAAGGATGCCAGTTTCCTCTGCAGGTGACCTATGCCACTGAGGTAGAAGATAGAGTTCCATGTTTTTCCTCATGGGTTCATTTACCCTCATTGGTTCCAAATTGTATCCATAGATTCCAATAGTCCTCTCTATCCCCCTCTACATATCCAGCTTTTCTTCTTACTGATCTACAGAAGATTAAGGCATTCCATCAGATGCAAAGGCAACAGCTTTCCATTCATTTCTTACCACCTCCCACAGTAAGGTTTAATCCCTGTAAAAATCCCTTATAAATTCCATATCACTCATAGTAATTTTGGTTCCTTGATCAAACACCCATAATTCATAGGTATTGTTGGTACAGAGAGGAAAAAATTTCAAGGGGTAGTATTTTGAGTAGTTAAGGCAAGAACTGAAACTGGCCTACCTAGCAGTAGATCCAAGGATGTGTAAACCAGAGAGAGAAGGTCTAAAATCAGGGCTGTGACACTTCTTCCTATAATAGGTGGTAAACCCAGAACATGTAGGAGCTTTGTTTAAGTGTTAGTTTATAAAAGAAGAGGTATTCAGACACATCACAATGTCATAAGGATTTTTCTATCCCTTGAGGGAACTGAGAAGTAATGAGAGGCTACACTGTGATATGTGAGTCTGGGATAATCTGGACACAGGTTTGCTATATGCCTTTCAGGATGGTGTCCATCAATGGTTCTTCAAATAGTTATACTCATTGGACATCTTAGCTGAGCCAGCAAATTCAAGGCAAGGCATTGTACAGGATCTTAGGATGTATAGAAAAGGACAGGGTCACTTGGAAAAGGAAAAGTCAGGAGACATGCTCTTCATTTCTTAGGAGATTATCAAATAAATGAAGGCATTTATTATTCATTTTCTAATGGCTTTCCCAACTGAACTCCAGGGAGCTGGAGACAAAGGCACAGGACACTCCCTTGAAGAGGGTGTATTGTATATCACTAAAACTCCCTCAGATGGAACGAGCCCTATAGTAGCTTAGAAGACATCACCCAGATACAAGAAGAGCAGAGTGTTTATCAAAGATCAGGTAATTCCTGGGCAGCTGTATCTCTGGTTGAGATGGTTTTGGGACAAATTCACATTTACAAGTTGGGGGTGTTTGATAGGCCATGTTTAAATATAAGGCCTCCATTCTTGCCAT
The DNA here is from genome assembly GCA_004027955.1 of Chaetophractus vellerosus. Classification (NCBI taxonomy): domain Eukaryota; kingdom Metazoa; phylum Chordata; class Mammalia; order Cingulata; family Chlamyphoridae; genus Chaetophractus; species Chaetophractus vellerosus. The sequence goes on along the minus strand of PVKH010008425.1, from coordinate 13,779 downwards.
ACTGGATTTGTGTCTCTGTTTGTACCTTTTCCTCCTTTTTCAAATAATAAGACTCTGAGTCAAGGAAGATACACTTAAAACAGTGAAGAAAAAGAAAAGGTTGTATGGTAACATTCAATGCCCAGATTTCAGGATAACTAATGGGAAAAAGAAGCATCTGGATTCAAGAAGTGGATGATTCAAAGGCTAGTAACTAAATTATTCAGGCAAGATTATCAACTGAAATTCCTAAACAGAAATAGACTCTTCCCTATGTCCAGTTCTGTGTCTGGACCACAATCAGTCATTCAGAATATGATCATCAAACAGAAGGCAAGGAGATAAAAGAAGGAAGTGTCTGTCAATCTACACCCATTTCTTTCACTGATCCCACTATGATCTGTTTTCCCAATGTCTTTGGGACTTCTTTGATCTGTTTTCCCAATGATCTGTTCTCCCAATGATCTGTTCTAGGATCTGTTTTCCCAATGTCTCTAAGGAGTTAAGAGATAAAAAGTAAAGAGTTCGTGTGGCTAAGAGACTTCAAAATGAGTCGGGAGATCATCCCAGAGGTAACGCTAACGCACATCTCAGTAGGACCTCATAGACTTCCAAAGTGGATATCACCCCAAAAAGAGGGGCTCTTGAGGGCTCTGGAGACACCCAGATCCTATGTCAGGGCAGATAGCTCCGGAGTTTGGTGCCTTGCCAGTGGGCCCTACTTTGGAATTTGTGCTCCTGAGAGTGACAGAGTTGGACTCAAATATGTCTTCCCTGCACATGGTTCATCTGTCCCTTTTATTCAAACTTATATGTAGTGCTGGAGTTTGTAGGTGTACATCCAGAGACTGGAGTCTTTGGTCTGTCCATGTGCCAGCTGTGCCCGGAATCTTGGTGGAGCTACAACTCCTACTCTACAGTTCATTGGACTCACCCAGTACACCTGGCGGGGAGATGATGAACAACGACCACCGCAGGGAATGGAGAGAGTCTGCAGTTGCAGGCAGGATAACCCCACCCATCTTATCCATGGGATATAAGCCCTCTCTCAATTGTATGGGGAGTGGTCATCACCATCCCAGACTCCTCAGGATGGGGAGAAGAGTTATGGTCTAGAGTGGACTTACTAGTATTCTATTATAGACATATTATGATTCAAGCAATGGAAGAAATTACAATATTTATGTAGAGCCAGTAGCCACTGGATGCTCTGGGGGCAGGGAGAGGGAAAAGCAGTTGTAATACAGGGGCTTTTTTGGGACTTGGGAATTGTCCTGAGTGACATTGCAACAACAAATATAGGCCATTTTATATCATCATATAACATGCAGAACTGTGTGGGAGAAAGTGTGAACTATGGTCCATGCTTAATGGCCAAAGCCCCAGGATGTGTATCCATTGCAGGTGATGTGCCACACTAATGAAGGATGTTTATGTGGGAGGTTGTAGGATGTGTGGGAGGTGGGGCACATGGGAATCCCTATATTTGTGTAAAATTTATGTAATCTAAGTATCTTTTTTTTTTAAAGTATTTTTAAAAAGTAAAGGGAAAAACACATTTCATTCTGAATTATCCACATTAATGGAGGAAAGAAGCAGTACAGATAAACATATTTATAATAGCTCAGTTGGAAAATAATGTCTGAAGATGCTTGGAGATAGGTCTGCTAGCTTAGAGTGTTATTTATCTTGAGGCAAGATCAAAACCATGGGATGGAACAACCTAGCAAGACCCCCTCTAGGGTAGCCACCTAGGCTTGATAAGCCAGGTTTTCTGTGACTCTGATGTCACATGACACAGGATCCCTCATTTCCTGCCAATATCTCCACCCAAGGCATAGCCTCACAAATAGTGTGAGCCATGACAGTAAGGCTGAGCAAGGCTGCCGGGGGTTTTGGGAAAGGGAGCTCTCTGGAAGAAAATTTTCCATGATTTGGGGTCAAAGGTGTCCTTCTCAGGGCTAGAGATGAACTTCAGGTCTCTTTTGTCTGTATGTTCAAAGAAATGCTATGTCCATTGCATCATCTCAATCTTTCTAAGTAATCATTGTGCCTCATTAATTATTTGCCAGTGGGAAATTGCCTTGGTGGCAATACCCACTATGGATGAGTGTGTCTTTTTGGGGGGAAGAGGGCATAAATATCCAGTTCAACAAGGGAGGTTCTCAGAGTCTTTAGTGATCCTGGCCAATTGCCTCATTTTCTGGAATGAGGGTGACAACTCAGACCCTACATTAAATATTCTCAGCAACCAATCTTCCCCTTTCTCCTTGTCTCTTGTACAAAATTTTAAAGTATGGTTTGAATCTTCAATCAAGTAAATTTTAAGTTTTATTTTACTGTACAGGACCCCCTTTCAGGCCATGCTTGGCCTTATACATGGTGATAGGAAAGATTTGTGGTTCTCCCTGACTGAACTCATAGGGAACCATCTCTTTTTAGGATGTCCCAATAGACTTAACCCAGTTTGGGGTTTGTTTTCACTAGCACAATGGTGGCAAGATCATTATACAACTGCTAGACCATGGGAGCCAAACACCAGGACTCTGGTATGCTGATAAGCTATAGCACTGAGGAGGGCCCATGTGCATGGCATGGGAGTCTTACATTTTTAAAGTAACTTAGAAATGTCTTATGGCGTCTTTGGGGATGCTGGCACAATATGCTCAGTCCCTTCTTTTTTGCCCAATAGTTCCTTAGCCACCTTCCACCAGGGATTACATACCTTCCACCAGGTATTAGATCCTCTATATCCCAAGGGGACAGGGGACAAAGAATGACACATTGGAGACAGCAGCAACGTAGGGCTAGCAGACCTTGCAGCACAGTTGCTTGCAGGGTACCATTATGCTTGGTGTGGAGGGGTGTTCCTCAAGCTAGCGGCAGGTTTAGGACTCTAGCTGACACAGTGTTTGGAGTCTTCCACAGAAGTCTCCCAGCTGTGGTGGTCCAGGTGCCAGGACATCTAGCAAGACCACCAATTTGGGGGAAGCTTGTGCAACACCCAGCAGAAGCAACAGGGCAGTGGATCAAAGCAACATGGGTATACATCAGCAGGGCATATACTCTTCCCAGTTAGTACTAACTGTGTTAGAGAGCCAGTTAGTAAGCCAAGGGCAGTTAAAAGGCATTATGCTTCATTTCTGATGGTCATGACCAACAAACCCTACTTGCTGCACCACTTGTTTTGTATTAATTATGTGGGATTTTATATGTGGATCTGTGGGTGGAGGTCAGGTGCGACAGAATGGGAAATCTGGGCCATATTGCTTAAGAAAAGTTAGTTTGTTACTCAGTGGTCCCAGAGAGAGGAATGCCGTGAGGGCTCAAAGGGAAGCCTCACCAGCTTGGGTGGCTTAAACAGCAGACTGGGAGCACACAAACAGAGCAAGAGGGACCTGAGGGCTGTGGCTTTATTGTGGTCCAGGGGTGGAGGTTAGTAGAATTCCCACAAGAGTCAAGGATTCATTAGTTTAAAGCAAATGGTACAAAAATGTCAAGAAACTGGGGGTCCGAGGGTGGTGGGGATGGTGAGGTTATCGTTTGGGACCAGCTGTGGGTTTGGGGTGAACTGTGTGGGTGGAGGCTGCAGATGTGAGTTTGGGCTCTGCCAGAGTTTATGCCCCAGGGCTGCAAAGCTGCTCATTAACTAGGCCAAAGGTCAGTGTTGAGGCAAGTGTATTTGTCAAAGTAAGATGAATGCCTAATGCGGTAAGAAGAAATGAAGTAGCGAAACATATGACAACATGGATGAACCTGGAGGACATTATGTTGAGTGAAGCAAGCCAGACACAAAAGGACAAATATTGTATGATTGTCCTATTATGAACTAAATATATTGTGTGAAATATAGATATATTGTGTGAAATATGAGTATCGGTAAAATCGTATATATAAGACTTTTCCTTTGAAGCTGAACAAATGTAGGTTAATACTACAAAATGTTAATATCAGACAAAAAAACACCATTATACTAAGTGAAGGAGATCAGACACAGAGAACTACATATTGTATGATTCCATTTTTATAAAATGTAAATATAAATTAATTTATAAAGATGAAATGAGATTAGTGGTTATGTAGGCCTGAGGAAGGAATGCTAAGGGATTTGGGGTCTTTCTTTTTGGAGTAAAGAAATTGTTCTAAAGTCTTTCTATGATGATGAATGTACAACATTGTGATAATACCAAAAGCCATTGATTATACACTTTGATTAGATCATTTGGTATGTGAATATGTAATTGTGCAAGAATAGCCAGAAATAGCGGCTATGTACAGCAGAGGAAACAGAGAGAGATTGAGAGGTGAGGAATTTTCTTTGTTTGCTTGTCTGTTTGTTGTTTATTATTATTATTGAAATAGTGAAAATACTAATTATTAAAGTGATGAATGCACAAGTATGTGACCATACCAAATACCATTGATTGTACACTTTGGATGAATTGTATGCTTTATTATTATGTGTCAATAAAATTGATTTTTTTTAAAAGCCAATAATATGGGATTTTTAAATGTTTTTATTTTTTTCCTTTTTTTTTTTTTACTATTACATGTTTTTCTCTAGTAGGAATAATCATTTGTCTCTTTAGAAATAGCTAAAGTCATAAGCATTTAGATTATGATGTACAATGAAAAAAAAAAGATGGATGCTGAGACAGCACACAAAACATTTTGATAGTTATCACAGCGGCTGTAATCTTTTAGAACAAGGCCATGTGGGCTGAAAGAAGGTGCACTGAGGTGCCTGCCCAGAGATCCAAATATATGTACAGCCTCTCAGTGTAAATGACCAGTTACGAAGAAAATTCTCTAGAAGCTTGGGAGAGCCAGTCACTGTGAACTTCTGTCACCTGAAACACCCTCATGCAGGTGTTGTTTTTTACCTAAAGGAGTTAGATCAGGATGGTGATTGCTAGGAGAGAGAGAGAAAGCACTAACCAATGCCCAGACTCCTTGGGGAAGAAACTCAAAGTCTTCAATAATTGTCAGCTTGTTTCCTGCTGTTGCCTCCATCTGAACTTCGGGGACTTCTTGCCAGGCTCAAAGGGTGTTTCCTTGATGAGGGAGGGGTTTGTGGGTGTTCTCAGTCCCCTTAGCATGTGGAAGGCCCAGAGGATGCAGTGAAGGAAACCTCAGTTATGAACAATTGAAAGTCTGTCTAGATTTAGGTGCCTTGTGTGGTCTTCCTGGAGAGCATATCTATAACTGAGACAGGAATTGGAAAAAAAATTACACCAGCACATATCACAACAACTAAAATCAGCAACAATTTTAGGGTGCAGAGTCTGGGCACCAAGGATGGGATTGAAAGTATTATCAAAAGAAACATCACGCTATATTATTATCTTTATATGTGTGCACGTCTTTTACCTCTTCATACTTATCTTTTTGCTCAGTAGGGTTTTACTGTAAAATTATTAAATAGTTGACTGCTTGGTGATCTCATATTTCACAGTCATTTTTCAGATGACTTCCAACCTCCAGGGTACTTGATGCAGAAGAGGGGGAATCTCCCGCTCTCTTTCTCTCTCCACTCACACATTCAATAAAAAGGTGAATTCCCTTTCTCATATCTGTTTTTTCTACATTTCTTTTTTTATAATAGAATATGAAGAAGAGGTTGAAATATATATTCATTTCTGGACATCCTACATGTAAATATATTAGTTTTAATCACTTATTGGAATAATAAAAGGAAAAATACTTGATAGATTATATCACAAATTGTAAGAATCTGTTATATTGATAGCCTATCTTTAGGTGAACCCAAGACTATGAGAAGACACAACCTAACAAGACCCTCTGAATTCATCCTCCTGGGACTCCTCTCAACCTGAGGATCAGAAGCCACTCTTTGCCCTGTTTCTCCCCATCTACCTTGTCACAGTGATAGGAAATCTGCTCATCATTCTGGCCATCTGCTCAGATACTCACCTCCATTCACTGATGTACTTTTTCCTGTCCATTGTTGACATTTTCTATATAACAGTCATTATCCCAAAGAGGCTGGAGAACTTCCTATCAGAAGCAGAGTCCATTCCCTATAGTGAGTGCCTGAGCCAGAAGTATTTCTTCATATTCTTTGGTAACATAGATAGTTACCCCCTAGGAGCCATGGCCATTGACAGCTATGTGGCCATATGCAACCCCTTTCACTACATCACCATCAAGAGCCATAGGCACTGTGTCCTCTTGCTGATCATCTCCTGCTGCGTCCCATTCCTCCACTCAGTCCTGCATGCCTACCTGGTGAATCGATTCACCTTTTGTGCTTCCAATATTATCCGTCACTTCTTCTGTGATGTGAACCCTGTGCTGAAGTTATCCTGTTCACCTACATTTGTCAATTAAATGGTGATAAAGACAGAAGACCTGTCTGTCATAATAACCCCCTTTACATGCATCATCATCTCTTACTTGAGAATCCTCATTGCTATTCTCAAGATCCCCTCAGCTGCTGGGAAGCGCAAAGCCTTTTCTACCTGTGGTTCCTAGCTCACTGTGGTGACCCTGTTTTATAGAAGCATTAGCTATGTCTATTTCCAGTCCCTGTCCAACGATACAATCAAAGACCATATGGCAACAATTATCTATACTATATTGGCTCCAATGCTAAACCCACTTGTCTGTAGTCTGAAGAACAAAGACATGAAGCAGGGGCTTGGTGAAGCTGATAGACCAGATGAAATCTCAATAAGAGGATATGACATTTAAGAGCATGCCACAAATTTCTTGTCCCTGACTGTAGGTTCTTTATGTGCCTGTGATTTCATTCTGAAGGATAGTATAATTGATAGTGTTTCATCTCTGATAGAGGAGTGCTTATTGAATGTGATAAAGCTAATGTTACCTGACCGGAACAAGTTCTTCTTGAACCTTGATTTCTGAGGTCTAAACCTCAGTCAACCATATCACTCCTCTCCAGGTAATCAATCACATTCTTTTCACTGAATTCTAACTTTGCCAAAATCCTTCCTATTCCCCGAGTTTGATTATTATAATCTCCTAAGTATCCTTGTACATTCGTCTAGATTTACTTTCTCTTTTTTTTTTTTTTTGGTGAGATCTAAATTTTATTAGTTTTTCACAAATTAATTTTTTAATTAGAGTAGTTGTAGTTTTGCAGAAAAATCAGGCATAAAATAGAGAGCTCCCATATTCTACCTTATTATTGTGCACAGTAATTTAAAAGCTATTTGGATATTTGAGCTGGTGTGTGTGTATGTGTGAGCATGCACATGCAGGTGTGTGTATCAAATCTTAAACTCTCACCTGTAAGTTCACACATAATGTTCACTCACATTTCATTGCCAAAACAAGTCATGGCCATATCTAATTTCAAGGGGATGAAGAAGTATAATCCTACCATGTACTTGAAAAGAAAAAGAATTGAAATGTTTATGAACAGCTCAAACAAATACTGCATACAGAAGTTGCAAGTTTGGTACTTGTTAAGGAATAGATACATGTAATAATGGGAAAAATAGGAAATCTAGACACAGTCACAGGTGAATATGAGAATTCAGGGTATAGTAAAGTTTCACTTCAAGTCAGTTAGGAAAATGCAAATTATACAAGGAATAGTGTTATCACAATAATATATATTACATATATAATAACAAAAAATATATATATATATTTAAGTTCAATCTCAACCTCACTCCTGACACCAACCAAAGTGTGGCACAGTGAGAATTTATCTTGAGTTCTGTTCTGATTTTTCCATATTTGTGATGCTGTGTCTCATTAAACATGTGTCTGTAGATTGGGACACCTTCCCAGCTCATATTTACAATTAAACAAATGTCAGTCATAATTATTATTATCAATATTAATCATTAATCTTGAGTTTTCTGAATATCCATTGGCTGCAGATTTTATTAAAGCTAGCTAGGATATTCACTACACATGAAAAAGACAGCTTTACAGATTTGTCTTGGATATTAAGGATTGCAAACATTATAGTGTCCAAGGAAGAGCTCTGTGCATCTACTAAAACTAATACCCCAATTTTCCAGGTTTTATTTCGGTGAAGTTAATTTCCCAATGTTCTCCAGGTTCTGCCCCCCCTTAGTCGATTGCCCATGGTTGGCTTTCTGCCACCTGTCACATTTACTTGGGCATAGGTGACACATTGGGCGACAACATTTTTACAGGCAGTGTGCAGGTCTCGGTAGTAGAAGTCTCTACTTAACCAACTCGGCAAGTTTAGTTGCCCCCATGTGTGTACTTTCATGAATCCTTCTAATTAGTTGTTTTTCCACCAGCTCTGATTTCATCAGTAATGAAGCTGCTCCCATCCACATACAGAGTGTATTTAGCTGTTTTAAGTAGTACATCTGTGAGGTCTGGTTGTAGCCCCGTCAGGCTTTTTAAATTTCCCCACAGTCATGCTGAAGCGGGGCTTGTCCCGGCTCTGGGAGAAGGGTGGCTGGGTTGAGTGCCTCTGTTTTGGAGAAAGTTACCGCAGGTGGGTTTAGGAGGAGGCTGCCACTGCCCGTAAATAATTTGGCCAGCCTGTGGCTACATAGTCTAGTTTTCTTTTTGAGAGATAGGCTACAGGGCGTTGCCATGGTCCAATTGTTTGTGTTAGGATTTCTTTGGCTATGCCTTTTGTTTTAGTTACAAATAGATGCAATAGTTTAGACAGGTCGGGTCGCCCCAAAGCGGGGGCACTTACCAGAGCCGATTTTAAGTTTTTAAAAGCCATCCGTTTTTCTGCTGTCCAATTCAGCTGGTTTACGTTTTTTGCCGTAGCTTCATATACGGGTCGTGCAATTTCTGCAAAACCCGGAATTTATAATCTACAATACCCAGCCACCCCCAGGAATTCCCGTACCTGTCGGATGGTCACTGGGACAGGGATGTCCAGGATTGTTTGAATCTGAGCTGTCGACAGCTTTCGTTCTCCATTTTCCAGTTGATATCCTAGATAGGTGACTTTTTTGGCACAGAGTTGTGCTTTCTTTGCTGACACTCGGTAGTCCAGTTTCTCTAACGTTTGCAGGAGGGCTAGAGTGGTGTCTCAGCAGGCCACTTTATCTGTGGCTGCCAGGAGGATGTCTACATATTGTAGGACTGTTATCCTCTGGTGTTTCTCCCGGAATTTTAACAGGTCCCTCCCCAGGGCTTTTCCGAGAATATCGAGAATATCGTAGGGGAGTTTTTGAATCCCTGAGGGAGTCTAATCCAGGTTAACTGCCCTCCTTTTCCTGGCCTCGGGTTCTTAAAGGCAAAGATAATTGGCTGTTAGTAGCTAGAGGTATGGAGAAGGCATTTTTAAAGTCCAGGACGGAGTAAACAGTACGTTCTGCGGGGATCTGGCTCAAGAGGGTATATGGGTTTGGAACTGTGGGGTGGAGGGTTTCAACCCGTTTATTGACCTCTTTTAGGTCTCGCACCGGTCTATAGTCCTGGGTTCCAGGTTTTAAAACACGGAGGAGGGGGGTGTTCCAAGGTGACTGGCAAGGAACAATGATCCCAGCTTATAGCAATCTATTGACATGTTGGGTTATTTCCATCTTGCGCTTTATCACTAATAGGATATTGCCAGACTCGAATTGGGAGGGCTGAGCTTAGCAGCTGCACAATGACTGGATGCTGGTGACTGGCCAGTCCCGGAGAGTTAGTTTCAGCCCAAACCCCGGGAACAAGTTTTTGAAATTCCTGTAAATAGTCTTTCCCAATACCGGGGATTTAGCTGGCATTAATAGATATTTTTCAGAAAGGGACAAGTAACCAACAGAGTTTGGGGCTCACTCCCAAAGGATATTTTAGTATTTTCATCTTTAAATGAGATAGTGGCTTTCAAATTTTGTAATAAGTCTCTTTCTGACAGGGGGTACGGGCAGTCTGGCATAACAAGGGACGAATGAGAGATTGTTCCAGCCCCCAGATCTATCGTCCGAGCTGAGGTCCACAGATAAGTCCCGAGTTTTCTGGTAGCCCCCTGAATTAGGGTCTGATTTTTCTCATAAGGACCAGGGTTGGTTTTAAGGGCAGAATATGTTGTCCCAGTGTTTACTAGGAAGTCAACCAGGTTGCTTCCTACTTTTAATCGGACCACAGGCTCCTGGAGGCAATTGGAGCCCGCCCCCTTCATTTAGTGTGCAGCACCAGTGTGGGTTTGGGATTAGCCCCTCTCTGTGGACACTCATTCTTCCAATGTCCCATCTCTTTACAGTAGGCATATTGGTCTGACTGTAACTTCTTTCCTCCTCGAGACCTCCCTTTTTGCCCCCCCCCCACCCCACCCCAGAGTTCTTTGGGATCTAAAGTCCTTGGGTGGGGGGCGGCCTCTAGTTTCAACAAGAGAGCTGAGGAGGACTTCGGCCACTTTTTTTAGTGGTTTGGACTTCTTTGTCTTTTCTGTTTTTGTAGACCTTCTGAGCCACCTTCATTAATTCTGAGTGGAATTTCTCTTTGAATCCCTCCAATTTCTGCAATTTATGATGGATGTCCGGGGCCGATTGGAATACGAAGGCAATATTAACAGCCCGTCTATTTTTAGGAGTTTCCAGGTCTATGGGGGTATATTGTTTATAGACTTCCATCAGTCTTTCTAAAACGGCTGATGGTGACTCATCTGAACCCTGGGTTGTTTCCGTCACCTTAGAGAGATTAGTTGCCTTTCAGTCTGCAGCTCGGAAGCTGCTTAACAGAGTCTGGCGAAACCGCTCAAGGGCCTCCTTACCTCGGTCATTGTTATAATCCTAGTTAGGCCGATCTGTGGGGAAGACGGCCTCTATACGGTGGATGTCGGTGGTCGGCTGGCCGTCTCGAATAAGGATGGTCTTGACTGCCTCCCGACGAATTCTCTCCCATTCTTCAGAAGTGAATAAAGCCTGTAGAAGCTGCTGACAGTCATCCCAAGTGGGACTGTGAGTAAAGAAAACAGTCTCAAGGGGAGAGATTAATCCCTGGGGTTTATCAGAAAAGGAGGGATTCTGCTGTTTCCAATTATAGAGGTCAGTGGACGAGAAGGGAGTATAAATCATAAAGGGTTGGCCATCTGGCCCTGGTCTGAAGCCTGCCTGTCAGAGTGGGAGGAGAGGGCTGGACGGTCTGACTTCAACTCATTACCTGGTGACTGATAGTGCCACGGCGCGTATGTGGGGGAGAAATTAGAGGAGGGTGACTAGAAGGAGCAGATGGAGCAGACGGAGCAGAGGGAGCAGAGGGCCAGGGGGTCTGTAAGGAGGAGGATCCAAAAGGGGATCTCCTGCATTGTCCTGCAGAACTTTTTTCTTTGGGGTTTTATCAGCTTTAACTGGTAGGACCGGAGGGGGTCTACCCAGACAGTTCTCTGGGCAACAGCCTGAAAGGCAAGATTTTAATTTCTTTGGCTTGGTGATTACAAGTTCTAACCATGAGTCAATATAAGGCATCTGATCTGGGTGGGGGGCATCATATACAATTTTCTGAACTGCAAGAATAATTTGTTTGTTAGTAGTCTTTTCCGAAGGCCACCCCACCCCGAATGTCGGCCACTCATACTCACACAGAGTGCTCAGCGTTCCAGGATTGACTTTTGTACCATAGCCGGCAGCTGCATTTTTCATTTCCTGAAAATTTTTAAGAAAACAATCCAGGGGGTTAGGTTACATGACTTGGACTGACTCATGTGCCAAGCAGACTCACGAGAAGACCAACACTTAACGGACAAGACACATGACAGATGCCAACACAAAAACCAGTAAATTGAACCCAAAGGCTCCCAGATAGGTTGGAGCAATGTCTCGCCTCTGACCTTGACTATAGACACTATGCCACGTCCAGCTGTCTAGCAGTCCCGGGCTGGATCTAGTCTTACCTGACCGGAACAGAACAAGTGGTTCACTAGGCCGAATTGTCTAGGAGTTCCAGCTCTCAGCCAGGCGATCCCGGGGCTGAGGAACGTCTCTCAGAGGCCTTCCCCTGGGAGTCCCGGGTGGAGCTGGCTCCTATCTCACTGGGGCCTCCAAATGTTACGGGAGTAACTATTCAGAATAAAACTCGGCTCTCAGTTGAATTTTTGAACCATTTATTCAAGCAGCCGGGCTCGTCACCTTTCCATAGGTGAGAGCACTGAAGCAAGGCTTTAGCTATTTTTTATACTCTTTGTAAGACCCGAAACTAACTTTTAGACAAAGGACTATGTGGGGGTCTTTCTTTGCGGTTGTGTTTGACTCACATTGTCCGGGGCAACTAGCAAGCCAAGCTCCAAATGTACAGAAGCAGATATTTGTGGTTAGCTGCAGGTAGGAACAATTTTTAACTATTTTATTTTATTCTTGTTAGTCAAGCATAACTTTTAGAGCACTGGGAAGCAGTTCCCAGAATTGTACTGAGCAGACAGGGGGGAGATTGAGATGGTTCCCAGAATTGTACTGGGAAGGGGTGACCATAACTTTTCTCCATAACAATTGTTTGTTAGAATTGTTCATTTAAAAAGTTTTTGCTTAAGACAAAATTTAACACCAGGCTGATCTAAAAGTAGGAAATAAAATCTTGAAGCCATGAAGCTTTGCTGGTTTTAGACATTATACAAAAGCAAATAGGCCATTTCTGCATTTATATAATTTAAGCCAAATTACAAACTAAGAATAAATTTAAAACCAAAACTGAGCTATTAAATCTATAAGAAACAATATGAGTTATATTGATTGTGTACTTTAATTTTATTTAATTTGTCATTTGTTTTGGTTCTATGATTACATAAAAACTATAAGTATACACATAGTATTGAGTTTTACATTAAGTAAACTTGTATAAAAATAATTTAAATCAACTGAGAGGGTCAAGAGACTGTTTCCCTTAGAAAGTTGCCAATATAATGAATCATGTGATTCAACAACACAGATTTGCCCACCAATTTGTTTAAAGGTCTTACTGTGATTATTCCAGAGGGTATGTTGTGGTCAGGGGACATTTTCCACATTGTGGTTCTTCAAGGTGCAAAGAGACTTTCAGCATGGAGCTTATTTACCGTTTTGGAGAAGCTAGTGACCTTCTGGCCAACTCAGACCGTGAATAATAAAAACACAAGTCATAGGAAACAGTTATATGGCACTAACCAGGTATCAATCAATATACAAATATTTTTGCAAGCATTACATCATTAAAACCTATCCACAGTTGAAAGTTAAGTAGTTTTATCTTTTTCTTTTAAATAAATTCAAATGAAGCAAAGTGAGAGTAAGTGACTCATATACCTGCTGGCTGTGAGCAGCACTAGAAATCAAACCAACAACCTGGCACCAAAGTCCATGATCTTCACTACTATGCTGCAATGCCTCCCAGCTATGACTGCCTAGACATAGAGTCAGATGAAGAGCTTTTAGAACAGTTTACAGAAAATGAGAGCAAAGTATTGCAATGCATTATCACAGCCCTGTGGTTCAAGGCAGCCAGACGGCAACTCAGAACCCAAATTTGCAAGAGTCAGGGCTACACCTCAAGTCTGGAAAGAATGCACCTGAAGAGAAAGGGTTCTGGCAGAATTGTTGGCTTTACATTGAACGGCAGAAGGGATCGTTTTTCTCAGATGCAGAAGAATTTTGGAAAAAATGAAATGTAAAAATGCTTATTAAATAGTTTACCTTTGGGGCCCGGCTAGATGGCTCAGTGGATAAAGAGCTCGCCGGTGTACCACATGGGAGGCCCTGGGTTCGGTTCCCGGGGACCTCTCCGAGGGCAGGGCGGAGCCCCCACGGGCATGGCAAAGTCACCCGTGAAAAGCGGAGCTGCCACCTGCGAACTGTGGAGGCCGAGCAGCCCGCGAAAAACATGGAGTACTGCTGCCCACAAAACATGGAGCGG
>PVKH010008424.1:0-19137 GCA_004027955.1 Chaetophractus vellerosus | reverse complement strand
TCAAAAGTTATCTACTAGAGACTTACTGGAAGATGGTGGACTAGAAAGAAATGGGACTCTCTTCTCCTCCAGAAAAATAGCTGGAGGACAAGCTGAAATATCCTGGGAAAAGATCTAGGGTCTATAACACCAGGTGAAGGCTGGACACCACCCAGAAGAGAGAGGGACAAAGGAGGAGAATTGTGATGGCAAAACTGTGAGTTGAAACTAGTAGCTGCTACTGCTGGCATCTCCCCCCAAACTAAAGACACTTTAGCATTCTCAGGCCTCTGGGCTGGCTACAGACAAAGAGGGTTCCTGGGATCCACCACCCCAGGAAAGGGGAGAGAGAGGGGCACAGCCTAAGGCTGACTGAGCTTCTGACACACAAATTTGTATTGCTGTGTCCCACCAGCCCCTCCAGGCCAGGTGGAACTGTGCCATTGTTTGCCTTGGTAGCTGGCAAGGGACTAAATAGATACAATGCTTCTCTACTAACCAGGACTGATTGTTGAGGATGCAGAAGGGACTGGAATTATTTCCTATGCAGGAGAAGGGAGGGGGCTGCCAGCAAGGTTGGAGAACTGTCTCTGAGAAAGTTTGAATTACAAGGCTGTCAGCCTCCAGGCAAGAACCTCTATCACATTGATCCAGTTTGTGTTTCAGCAAACACACTCTGACCAGGCATTGAACTGAGAGAGCTGCCAAAGAGTGTCATCTGCTGGCAGATCAAGGAAGTGCATGTGAGAAAAGTAAAAATAAGAGAAGCTTTTTCTGGCCTTTATAGCCTCCCTCCCCAAGGTCCTAGGAAGTGGATCTGCAAGTCATTACTGTGTCCAGACTCCAGTTTTGGGCAACAAATGGGGACAATCCTATTGATCTAGATCAAATCAAGAATCAAAGAGCAGCAATAACACACAGTCTCCCACCACTAAATCCCTACAAAAGAGAAAGAAATTGAGTGTCTGAGTAAACTATCATCCTATTTAGATGCCTAGACATCAGCCAAAAATTGCAAGCCAAACTAAGAAAATGGAAGACATGGTCCAAGAAAAGAAACATATCAAAGCCCCAGAATAGACACAGGATTTGAGACGACTAGTTAACAAGATACACACACATTTCATAAATCAAATTTATGAGTTGAAAGACAATAGGCTAAAGAGATAAATGACATCAAGAAGACATTAAATAAGCACAAAGACGAATTTGAAATCCTGAACAGAAAAGTAACAGAGCTCATGGGAATGAAAGACACTTGAGATTAAAACTACATTAGAGGGAAGCAGATGTGGTTTAAGTGATTGGGCATCCATCTACCATATGGGAGGACCTGGATTTGATCCCCAGGCCCATGCGGCAAATCACGCAGCAAGATGATGACACTACAGAAAAGAGAGACACAGGGGAGAGTCAAGGCGAGACATACCAGAAACCAGGAACTGAGGTGGCACAAGTGACAGGGTGCCTCTTTCCCACATTGGAGGTCCCTAGGATTGAATCCCTGTGAAGTCTGGAGGAGAATGAGAAGAGAAGGCAAGAAACAGACACAGAAGATCACCCAGCAAACGTACACAGACAGCAAGTGTGTGTGTGGGGGGAGGGATTCTGTAAGGGATAAATAAACCACTACAATAAAGTAAGGTTTACAAAAAAACACATTAGAGGCACACAACAGCAGACTCAAAATGATAGAAAAAAGAATAAGTGATACCAAAGACAGAACAGCTGAAATTGAAGAGAGGTAAGAACACAGAGAGAAAAGAATGGAAAAAATTAAGCAGGGGCTCAGGGAATTGAATGACAACACCAAACACAACAACATACATGTCATGGGAGTTCCAGGAAGAGAAGAGAAGGGAAAAGGAGCAGAAACAGTATTTAGGAAATAATAACTGAAAATTTCCCAACTCTCACAAAAGAAATGAACTTAAATTTCCAAGAAGTGCATCATACCCCAATCAGAATAAATCTGAATAGACCCACTCCAAGACACATACTACTAAGAATGCCAAATGTCAAAGATAAAAAGAAAATTCTGAGAGCAGCAAGGGAGAAGCAAACATAAAAGGGATGCCCAGTAAGACTTAGCATGGATTTTTCATCAAAAACCATGGAGGCAAGATGACAGTGTTATGATACAATTAGGATACTGAAAGAGAAAAACTGCCAGCTGAGAATTCTTTATCCAGAAAAATTGTCCTTCAAATCTGAAGGTGAGTGTAAAATATTCACAAACAAACAGAAACTAAGAGAGTTCATAAAAAAGAATCCAATTTTACAGGACATATTAAAGGAAACCTTAGAGCCTGAGAGAAAAGGACAGAAAAGAGAGGCTTGGAGGAGAGTATAGAAGAAAGGATAGCAGAAAGGATAAACAAAAGAGTAAAAACACAGATGAAAATAAGATATGGCATATGAAAACCAAAGAATACAATGGTAGAATTAAATAATGCATTTACAGTAATAGCATTGAATATGAATAGATTAAACACCCTAATAAAAAGATATAGGCTGGCAGAAAGGATTAAAAAAACATGAGTCATCCATATGCTGCCTACAAAAGACTCACCTTATAACCAGGGGTACAAACTGGCTGAAAGTGAAAGGTTGGAAAAAGATACGCCACACAAATAGTAACCAAAGAAGAGCAGGGGTAGCTATACAAATATTGGACAAAACACATGTTAAATGCAAAAAAGTTATAAGAGATACAGAAAGCCATTATGTATTAATAAAAGGGACAATTCACCAGGAAGATATAATAGTCAAATATCTATGCACCTAACAAAGGTATCCTGAAATACATGAGACAAACTCTGGAAAAACTGAATGGAGAAATAGACAACTCTACAATAACCACTAGAGACTTCTACACACACATATCATTAGATAGAACTACATGACAGAAGATCAACAAGGAAACAGAGAACTTGAACAAAATGATACATGAGTTAGAACTAACAGACATATACAGAATGTTGCATCCAAACTCAATGAGTTATACATTCTTCTCAAGTGCCCACATATCTTTTTCTAGGATAGACCACATTTTAGGGCACAATTCAGCTATTAATAAATATAAAAAGATTGAAATTATACAAAGCACCTTCTCAGATCATAATGGAATGAAACTGGAAATCAATAATTAACAGGAAAAAGTAAATTTGCAAATGTGTGGAGGTCAAGCAACACAGTCCTAAATAATCAGTGGGTCAAAGAAGAAATTGTAAGTAAAATCAGTAAGTATATTGAAACATGAAAATGAGAACACAGCTTATCAAAACTTAGGGGATACAGCAAAGGCAGTCTTGAGAGGGAAATTTATAGCCCTAGATGCCTATATTAAAAAAGAAGAAAGAGCTAAACTCAAAGATTTAGCTAAACAACTAGAGAAACAGAAAAAGGACAGCAAACCTATATCAAAGCAAGCAGAAAGAAAGAAATAATAAAGATTAGAACAGAAATAAATAAAACTGAGAACAAAAAACAATAGAGAAAATCAACAAAACCAAAAGCTGCTTCTTTGAGAAGATAAAAATATTGACAAAACCTTAGCTAGACTAACAAAGGATAAAGGGAGAAGATACAAATAAATACAATCAGAAAGGAAAGGGGGGAAGTTACGACTGACCCCACAGAAATAAAAAGGATCATAAGAGGATATTATGAGAAACTGTGTGCCAGCAAACTAGACAACCTAGATGAATTGAACAAATTCCTAGAAATGCACAACCTACATTGACATCACAAGAAATACAAGAACTTAACAAACCACATTTAAAGAGATTGAATCTGTCATCAAAAATCTACCAATAAAGAAAAGTCCAGGACCAGATGGCTTCACAGGTGAATTCTACCAAGCATTTTGAAAAGAATTAGCACCAATCCTGTTTAAACTCTTCCCAAATATTGAAGAAGAGAAAAAATTACCCAACACATTTTATGAAGCCAGCATCACACTAATAACAAAGCCAGATAAAGACATTTCAAGAAAAGAAAATTACAGACTAATCTCTCTAATGAACAGAGATGCAAAAATTCTCAACAAAATACCTGCAAATCGAATATCCAACAACTTATCAAAAGACTTATACATTACCACCAAGTGGGATTTTTTCCTGGTATGCAAGGCTGGTTCAACGTAAGAAAATCAATCAACATAATATACCATATTAACAAATTGAAGGAAGAAAACCCCATGATAATCTCAAGCAATGCAGAAAAGGCATTCAACAAAATCCAGCATCCTTTCTTGATAAAACCACTTGTAAAGACAGGAATAGAAGGAAAATACCTCAATATGATAAAAGGCATATATGAAAAGTCCACAGCCTACATCATACTAATCGGGGAAAGGTTGAAAGCTTTCCCTTTAAGATCAGGAACAAGACATGGATGCTCACTGTCACCATGGTTATTCAACATTGTACTAGAAGTTCTAACGAGCAATTAGATGAGAAAAAAATTAAAGCCATCTAAATAGGAAAAGAGAAAGTAAAACTCTCACTATCGTGGATGACATGATCCTATACTTAGAAAATTCTGGAATGTCTACAACAAAGATATTTGAACTAAAAATTGAGTTCAGCAAAGGGGCAGGATACAAGATCAACATGCAAAAATCAGTAATGTTTTTGTACACTAGTATTGAACATTCTGAGGAAGAAATCAGGGGAAAAATTCCATTTACAATAGCAACAAAAAGACTCAAATACCTAGGAATCAATTTAACCAAAGAAGTAGAGGACCTATATGCAGAAAACTACAAAACAATGCTAAAAGAAATTTTAAAAAGACCTAAACAAATGGAAAGACATTCTGTGTTCATGGATTGGAAGATTAAATATTGTGAAAAAGTCAATCCTACCCAAACTGATTTATAGTTTCAATGCAATACCAATCTGCACACCTATGTTCATAGGGACGTTATTCATGATTGCCAAAAGTTGGAAACAACCCAGGTGTCTACCAACCAAAGAATAGGCAAAAAAACCTGTGGTTTATTTATATGATGGAATATTATGCAGCTGTAAGAAGAAATCAAGTTGTAAAGCCTATGACAACATGGATGAACCTGGTGGACATTGTTAAGTTAAGCAAGCCAGACACAAAAGGACAAATAATGTATAATTGCATTACTATGAACTAAATATGTTATGTGAAATATTGTATGATTCCATTTATAGAAAATGTAAAAATAAATCAATTTATAAAGATGAAATTTGATTAGTGGTTATGTAAGGCTAGGGAAGGCATGATAGGGGTGTGGAGTTGTTCTTTTTTGGAGTAATGAAATAACTCTTAAGTTTTTTGTGATGATGAATGCACAACATTGTGATTATACAAAAAGCCATTGATTATACACTTTATATTGTATGGTATGAGAATATATCTCAATAAAACTGCTTAATAAAAAATAAATAATTTTGCAAGAATAGTCAGGTATAGCAGCTATATACAGCTGGGAAAACAGAGAGATTGAGAGGTAAAGAATTTTCTTGTCTGTTTCTTGTTTATTATTATTACTATGAATGAAATAATGAAAATGCTCTAATAATGACTAAAGTTATGAAAGCACAACTATGTGATTATACCAGATAACACTGATTGTACACTTCGGATGAATTGTATACTTTATTAATATGTATCAATGAAATTGACTTGCAAAAAAAGTTATCTACTTACTCAAAAAGGTTAAGTGGACCCAGATCACAGTTGAGAATAAAAGGCTAAACTTGCTTCAATTTCTAATTTTAGAGAATTCCTACTCCCTAATTTTAGAGAAATATCCATTGTAATGCAAAATATCCCAACAAAGTCTCTATAGAGTAGCAAGTGTAGTGATTCCTTCCCTGACACTACAATGAAGCAGGTTAGAGAGGGAGAAAGGGCTTTTTCTGCGACAGAACAGAGTTTGTGTCAGATTTTGGGATGTGTCACTTTTTCTTTTCCCTCTTTCTCCATGAAAGAATGGGAATCCTCAACTTAGAGGGGTGACAAGAGAGAAGTTTATGAAATTGAGGAGATGTTTCTGAAAAGTGTAGCAAAGGAAGCTCCTCACTTGGTGTGAGAAGCCAGGAATGCACACGTGCCCTGTGCTAAGCTAGGATAAAACAAAACAAAAATAGCAAAACTGTAATATGGAAAACCTAACCAAGGAGAGAATAGATTGAAGACTCCTAAATCCAGGACCACTTCCCTATAAGGTACAAATAGTGTTTCCGAGATTTTTGATATCCTCTATAAAAAACGTTAATGGGGGTGATTCTATGATTCAAAAGAGAGACATAATCCCAAATGAAGAATATGAGTTTTGCTGGGGGGGGGCACAGGGGAGAAGTAACAGCCCTTTCTGAAGTTTCACCTTTGCCTTGAAGTCAGGTAAAAAGCATCACAGCCCAAGAATTCAGATTGTCCACACAAAGAACACCCACAGTGAAACAGTACCTTTGTAGCGTAAATAGATCACAAACAGGGATAACTCCTTATTTCTGTCATTATACACTGAAGCAAAAATATCTAGCATAGAAGGGGCCCCAGATTTCCTTTCTCCAAAATATACAGACAATATTATTTTTTCTTTTTGGAAAAATTAGAAACTAGGAATTCTCTAAAATTAGAAATTTGTCAAGCGTGGAAGGAACTTGACAAAGACGGTATCCTTCCCTTCAAATCCAACAGAAAAGCATATCTAAATTTATTTTGTGAGAGCTGATAAGTGATGTTGAATATATTATATATTGGCTGATATCTAATGTAAGAGCACTCCCACTCCAAGTTATTCCAGCTATGCAGTTGCAGTGGTGCTCTTCTATAAATTGTACTGGGATTCATTTGAAGTCCCACTATGGGACTGCAGTTACCGTACACATCTGCCTAAAACAAAATCCATTTTAAGTAGATTATTTTTTTATAATTATGAAATTGTAAAAATGAAAACATTTACCACTTTGCCAAATCAGATACACTAACAGTAATTCATAGCATGGTAAAAGATGTCAAAGTCAGATTGCTTTCATTTCCAATGACCTATGTTTTCACTTATTTCCCTCTTTCATCAACAACATGCCTTATGTTGTATGAACCACTTGACTATCTGAAAATTCAGTCTTTGAGGATTGAGTCAACTGCCTAAGATTAAACATTCCATGACTTATTACTGTACAAGGAAAGTGATTCTCAAAATGGCAAGTTTGAGATGCATTGTGGAGACTACCTTCTTTAATACTTTTATTTCACAGATGAGGAAACTGAAGCTAATAAAAGAAGTTAAGGGATTTGTCCATGGTAATTTTCTGTAAGTGCTCTTATGCTTTTTTAAAAATGGGTGTTTAACTTTTCAACTAGGATACCATCTTTAGGGCTAACTTACTTAGCCAATTAATTTTGCTTTTCTATACCTTGTCTTCTCCTTCTATAAAATGGGAATAATAATATTTACCTACTGTCTTTCACATGAAGATTTGTGAAAATAAATGATCCAAATGAATGCAAAATATAAAATATCATAACAGAGTTATTGTTTGTAGTATACATGAGGATCATTACTTGAGGTCATACCTGTCTTAAGTTAGCAGAACATGGGATAAAGCCAAAAGGACTAGTGTCAAGTAATGGAAGACATAACACGTAGTACAAGACAAGAATCTTTAAATTTGTCTAAGATCACAGTAGGGCCCTTAAGCTATAATTTGAATGGCATTAATATAATTCAGTGTCTGATTCGGTACCCTAGATTAGGTTATCACCTGAATTTGGGAAGGGGGAACTAAATGGTGTAAATTAGAAATTATGAATACTTTTCTGTCCAATGCTTGACCTTTGAAATACCTTAAGTTGCACTTTGCTTTAGCAAGTCTGTAAATCTTTTCTAAGTCTATCGCTTTTGAAAAGAATTGTTTTTTTTCTACCAGTTGTTTCTGGACATTAGACATTTGTGATAATGGCACACTTTTTTTTTTCCTAGGGTGAATCATTTGAACACACAACTGCAGAATGGAATCTGGCTTAGAGTGATGAATTCTGATAGGCTTTGGCAGCTGTGCATTTTAAAGGAGTAGATTAATACGTATATACTCTCTGGCTTAGCTGAAACTAACGTTAATGTTGTAAACTGCCAACTTTGTCTTCTTTAGGCAAAAAAAAAAAAAAAACCTACAATTTTTCTTCCCAACAAAGACTTTTCATAAAAGCAATAAGGTAATGGCATGAAGTGTGCTTATCGGGCTGTAATCACACCCCAGGGGGAAAGAGAGGTGCGCCACAGCACCTCTTGCTTTGTAATGACCCAAGGGTGTGATTATTTTATGATAACCACACTCCTTGTCATGCCTTATTGCTTATATATGCCACATGTCATAATGAATCCTGAAGCACTTTCTAGGTCTCATAGCAAAGGCAATGACTTTGAAGTATAGGAAGTAGCCAGCTTTTCTGGGTACACATAGATTAATATTGTATCCATTAAGTGGAATTATGAATGACTACTTTTATATGTGCCAACTAAGTCATGGATATTGGGGAACTATGGGATGTGGGTCTGAAAAATCTTAATTTGGCTACCTTTTAAAAAGGTTTTTATTCTCCTGCTCTAATTTTGATGGCTGTTAAATTATTCTATTTCTACAAGGTACATTATCCTCATCCAAAACCACCAGGGAAATAACATCTATGACATAATTATCTTGTAGTTACTTGGTATGATGTTTTACTATGAAAATTGGAGAATGATGAGCTCTCCAATACAAAAATTAGTTTCATTTGATTTTAAGTGCTCATTATTCAAGAATTACAACCATTCTATCTACAGATTTCAAGATCTTCAGGTGTAATATTTGAGGGAAGTAGATGGAGGGAGCATTTTAATTTATTCCATATGATTAAGGGCTTTTATTTTTTCATCAGATGTTAGAGTTGCTGCATTAGTTCTACCTACATTATAGATTTTATGTTATTTGAAGATAACAATTTAGCTTTGAGGTTCTTCATTGCAACTGTTAATATATTCAAATTAAAATGAGTAGGGTTAATAGTAGATCTATAGGGAAGAAGGTAGATGAAGAGTAAGAGATTTCTGAATCTAGCGTGGGACTTCAATATAATAAAACAACAAGGTAATAAACTAGGCAATTCTTTCTGATGCAACTTGCATGATTATCATCCCACAGAGTGAATCTGTACCTCAGGGAGAGGTTTCTAAGTAATTTTGAAACCTTTGTAACATACAGAGCTGTCAACAAGTTCTACTGTCTCTTGCAGAGAACAATCTGCAGCACTCTTTTTATCCTGACAGTGTAACCTAGGTGATGAAGATGGTGGCCTTTCACTGTGACCGCTGATAAGTTGACTCAATGTCTCTGTCGGCTTCAGGATCAACCACGTTAACCTAGGTCACCTCAAGGAAAACTGTGTGTCGAAAGTGATGATTATTTAGCCTCCTACTGCATAAGCAGAGATTTTTCTGATTATCATAAAGGTCAAATATGCACATTTTGACTGGTGGTAATGAGTAGTTTTAAAGATGTTTTAGCCTTTTCTTAATCTTGCAGTGTCACTAGGCTTCTATTGTTATGCACCAAGAATGTGCCTCTAATTGTACCATTTGCCCTATTGTAGCTTGTACATAGAGCCAGTAGTGTGGTGTTACTTGTGATAACCACCTACCACGTGCCCTAATAATTATTAGCCTTCAATAAATTGTATAATAAGGTAACTCAAGTCTGGAAAAACCAAAGGTTTTTTAAAAGGTGAAAGCAATATTTAAGGGGCTTAAGTATCAAATTCTATTCATAGAGAAGAACAAAATAGGGTTTAAAAATACTTTGCAAGGTCTGAAAAGTATCCTAAAAGATTTAAAATACTAAAAATGTGCATACCTGGATGTATATACACATACAGCACACATACATACCCCAATACACATATCATATGCATATATTTATATATACACTTAAGTGCACGTATATGTACATATATACACTCATACATGCCTCAAATTCAAAGAGTTAGTTTTTTGGGTGTTTTCAATGAAACCAACTTTAAAATCAACAAGTTCAAATAGTTCAAAATGCCATCATACACACACGATAATGGAATAGATATGTAAAACACTGGAAATAAATCCTAACCAAAATCTAATGTTTCTCAAGAAATTGAGTAGGAATGAAACAATTCCAATTTTTCCTTTGTATTTCAATGACTTCTTAGATTTTAATAAGGACACTAACTAAACTTTTTGATATGCTGTAGTTTAATAGCTGTCAAAATTTTCAAATCCACTATAAAAGAGTAAGTATAACAGCAAAACTAAAAGTAGCTTGGGGACACATATTTGCAAATTGGTTTGTATGACAAATTAGATAGAA
Organism: Chaetophractus vellerosus; assembly: GCA_004027955.1. Classification (NCBI taxonomy): domain Eukaryota; kingdom Metazoa; phylum Chordata; class Mammalia; order Cingulata; family Chlamyphoridae; genus Chaetophractus; species Chaetophractus vellerosus. The sequence continues at coordinate 8,791 of PVKH010008424.1, read as the reverse complement.
AACATAAAATGTAGGTGAATATTTCAAGTTTCTACCCTTTTTAGGTATATTATAGTTTTAAAATATGACAATGTGTGGATATAAGAAAACTATATTTCATGCAAGCATGAGGTTAAAAAGTAGATTTACTTTTGGCTGCATTTGGACTTTCTGTCTTATTTCCACAAGTTATGATAAGATGGTAGGCTGAAACTACTAGTAGAATGACTCCAAAGTAAGACAGTGAATTTAGTACCATTTGACAAAGAATTTTATATTTTAATTTTATATAGGCTTTTTGAACTATTTAAAAAAATGAATGGAAATGATTTTATTATGCAAATAATAAATGCATATATTCAATAAATTAATGATCACAAATAGAACTTATCAAACACTTAATATATAATAGACATTGCTAATTTAATTCTCACATAATTCGTAATGTATTTTATTGTATGAATTTATATGACCCGATCTAAATATATGTCCTAGATTGTGTCTCAGTTTGCCAGTGTGGCTGTAACAAAGTACCACAAACCACATGACTTAAGCAATAGTAATTTATTGTCCCACAGTTTTGGAGGCTAGAAATTCAAAATCAAGGTGTTGTTAGGATCATGCATTCTCTGAGTTCTGTAGCATTCTTGTGGTGGCTGGCCAGCAATCCATAGCTTACTCTCTTCCTCCATAACATGATTGTCTTCTCCCCAACAGTCTCCTCCTGCTTCATGCACCTTTGGTTAAAAAGACTTGAGTCATAATGGATTAAAGCCTATCCTGCTTCAATTTGCTCTCATCTTAAGTAATAGAATCTTCAAAGATCCTAATTACAAATGAGTTCACATTACAAGGCGAGGGGTTAGGACTGCAAGACGTTTTAATCCTTAATAGGCTGGGTGTACATCATGCCAAAAATGAGGGTTAAAAGTGAACATGTCTGTTCCACATATCACCAATACACTTTTGACCAAATTTATATTTATGTCTAGGACAGGTTTATGATGCTTTTTTGGATTTACAGGTGTTACAATCACATTTGAAATTGATATTTCCTGGACACAAAGAAAAATGGCAAAAGGCAGGGCCTTGGTTCAAAAACTTATGTTGTTTGTTAGATTGTTTTTAAAATATTTTAAGATTTTGGAACAGAGAAAAACCCAAACTTATTGATTTAAGTATATATATTTTTTTCTTTAAGATTTTCTTTGGAAATTATGAAACAGTATAAATGGTCTTACTGGATTTAGGAATGTGGTTTTTCTTAAACTGCCTGTTTTACATCTAGTAGACTAGGAGATTGATTGGGATGTGTTTTGTTTCTTTCCTTTTTTTCCACGATATTTTTAATCTACAAGTTTCTACATGGAATTCTTTTCTTAAACCTTGCATCTGTAAATTTTTGATGCTATTGGCCATGTGATTTGGAATATAAAACCAAACAGCATACAAATTAATGAGATTAGTGGACAAATCCACAGATAGAAATTTACAAATATAGAGTGGCATAGTTTTAACTAGTTTTATATACTCAGAAATACACACATTTCTTCTTTTAAACTTTCCTTGGTCTTTGTTTTCCATTGAGTCCATGTTTTGGCTTGTGCAAAGTTAAGTTTTCATGTACAAAGTATGCCTCTATCCCACTGGTATGCTGTAGACATCTTGCCCTAGCCGGTGAGAGTCGATTGTTAAATTTTCAGGAACTTTGCAAGCCAGTCGTTAAAACCAGTCTTTAAAAATTAAATTATATACCTCTACAATTAAATTAAAAAACAAACATAATACATACTCAAAGTCATCACTTCCTAAGTATTTACTACATGTTATATTTACCTATGTTTTCAAGGTTAGTTTTGTCTATTGTATCTTTATAGTGGAAATATTTTATAACTATGCGCATTGTACATCTCTTTCCAACTCTGTATGCTATGTCTCAGCTTGGAATTGGCTCTTGTGGGAGTATTTATACCTTGGCAATTGGCAAACACTATGACTCTGGTAATGGTTTATTTTTTGTGGCTTGTCTGGATTTAAGAAAATGATGGGGGAAATGTAAATAATGAAGATTAAGTTTAAAAGTTTTCATATATGAAGCTGTTACATTGTGAATAGTGCAAACATTTGAGGAAATATTCTTCTAGCATTTGAAAACTAGTATCTGATTGGGCAAAGTAGTCATTTACATCATTGATGAATGAGCGAAGGTTTTGCATACAACTTCACTGATTCACTTTTGTCTTATTTGTTAATGCAAACAAAAACCAACCAACATCCTAGTCAGAACCTTACCCTTTAAATAATTGCAACTATGAGTTGGCAATGGATACAAAAGTTTAACAAAAGTTTTAAAAGGCATTCTTTGAATTGGCCATATAGAATTTACAACAGCAACAACATAAAGAAGAGTCTATTATCTGTTTTATTATTACTTATAAATTATTTGCTACGCATCCTTTAATCAATAAAATGTACAATAAATATAGTAGTATACACATCCATTTTCTTCTCAGATATCCTCTTGTTAAACATTTACCAAAAAATAACTGCCCCACCCACTCTGATTTCACAGGGAATAGAACAGCTACAACCACATTCTGCGTAGCAGAAAAATCTGGGTTTTCATTCTCAGCACAGTGCTGTTGAATTCCTAGCCCCTAGAACAATGTACCTAGTATTCGATAAATAATTGAATTGCAGTTTTCTGTATATAGGTTGAGCATCTTTTCATTGTTTGTTGATCATTTGTATTTGTTCTTTTTCGAATTGATCATTCATATCATTTGACCGTATCTGTAATCATTCTATCAATTTCAAAGTATTTTGGCATATTAGATGTTATTATTTTATCCTCCATATGCACTTTAAATATTCTTCTCTAACATTTTACTTTCTTTATGATCACTTTGTGCTATATAATTTTAATTCTTATATAGTTAATTTGTCTATCTTTTCTTTCATATATTTTCTGAATGTTCTATCTTAAAAGAGTCATCCAAATGTATATATGTTTTTTTGAGGTTTTATTTGTTTTTAAATTTAAGACTCTACTTTATTTTGAATGGGGTGAGACATTTTATTTCCTTCAAAATGGACATCAGCTTATACCAGCAGCATTTATTAAGTTATTCATCTTTTCCACTAAATGGAATTATCACCTTTGTCGTATATTAAATTTCTTACACAATTGAATATGCTTCTGGGCTCTCTATACACTTCAATTGATTTATTTTTCTATTTCTGTTTTGATTATACTAACTTTATAGATTGTTTTAAATCTTGGTCCTTTTTGTTTTATCTTTTATATTTTTTGGGTTATTGTCATAAGTTAAATCTTTCATAGGAATTTTAACACCACTTTATCATAGTAAAAACAAAGCACAACACTGTTGGGTATTAGCACAAAACACATTTAAGCTATTAATTTGGGGAGCAATGTATATTTTGTATGATAATAAACCTTTCAACCCAAGAACGTGTGTATTAGTTACATATTGCTTATAACACATCATCCTAAAATATAGTGGCTTAAACTAATTATTTAGTGTCTCTCAATTTTTATGCTCTAGGAATTTGGGAGTGACTTAGCTAGAAGGTTCTGGGTTGGGGGCTATCATGAAGTTGCAGCCAGATGATGGCTGCTGTGAGAGGCATCTCACAAATCTGTTGCCTGGGCTGGGAAGCAGTGTCGATGTCACATAGAAAGATGGGGTACATAGCCATGATTAGGAAATACCATCTCCCACAACATGGGGCAGCTGTGCGTATATTCTGTTCTTGTCTTATATCTTTCAGTAGGATTTTATTGTTTGTTTTATGAGTCCTTATTTCATGTCAAATTTATTCTCAAACATTTTATTATAATTGTTGCTATTGAAAATTTATCCTTTATTTTTATCTCCTTTTTGCTAGGATAAAGTCACTAATATTTGAATATTTATCTTAATCCAGCCATTTGCCACATTTCTTCCTAAATTCACATAAGTTTTTAAAGAATATTTTGGGTTTTCCTAGATATTCACTAATATTATTAGCAAAAGGTGTTAATTTTCCAAAATGAGTACTGATTAATTTTTCTTCTATATTGTGTTTATGAGAATCTCCAAAGAAATGTTGAATAATAATGGATAGCAAATATTCTTTTCTTCTTCCTTATTTTAAAATAAATGGTTTTGTTTTATCAAGTAAAGCGACGCTTGCTAGTGCTTTTGGTAAATAATCTTTATCATATTTAAGTAATTTCTTTCTATTTCTATTGTACTTGAATTACTTAAAAACTTTGATTGGCATTATATGTCTTTTACAAGTTAGGTGGAATTCAGCTGGGAAGCATTTGGCTTTGGTACCTTTTAAAATAATTGATTTTTCTCACCATTTCAATCTCCTCTGTGATACCTTTTCTTATTTTCTAATCTGCCTGTATTTTTTTTCATTATTTATATTTCTTAAAGGATAGTCTATTTCCTACAGGTTTTCCACTTTTTCCCTCTGTTTTTTTGAATTATACTTTCTTCTTATTAATTTATTTATTTATCCACAAAATTAATTGTTAATTTTTCTGGATTGCAGGTACAGAAGGTTAGGGTAATCATTCTATTTTTGCAATCACCTGCAAGCTCTCCTCTGTTTCTTGAACTCTTTGGTATGGCTCACTGTACCCTAGCAATGCATTGCTTACAGGTGATTTTTATTGCCTATTTATTTATTTATTTATTCATTACATATCGCCCCCTTTCTGCTTGTTCTTGCTGTGTTCATTTTTGTGTTCTTCTGTGTCTGCTTGTTTTGCCCCGCTGCGGCGACCCGCCCAGTCAATTCCCCACGCGGCAGCCTGCCTGTTCACAGCGGCCTGCCTGCTCGCAGCAGCTTGCCCTGCCCGCGGAGGCATGCCCTGCTCGCCAGGGCTTGCCCTGCCTGTGGCAGCTTGCCCTGCCCGCAGTGGCTTGCCCTGCCTATGGCGGCCTGCCCTGCCCGCGGCAGCTTGCCTTCTCAAGGCAGTCTGCCCACTTGAGGAGGCCCCAGGAACCGAACCTGGGGCCTCCTATGTGGTAAACTGGCACCCTACCAATTGGGCTACAGCTGGCCCCTTTTATTGCTTTTTAAGGCTGATGTCAGATCATATCACTGCTCACCAGAGATGGTATGATATATTTCAAAAATCAAAATACACTCTCCCAGATTCATTTTTTTAAATTTATTTTTAAATATTTATAAAATATCTTTTTTTATGATCTATCCCGGAATTTCATGGAAAATTGAAGTCAAGTCCACTAATTTGTATGAGGTAGACAAAATAACTCTATCCTTCCTTACCAGCAAGTCAGTTTTATCCTCTACACCCAGATCACTGTAAAAGCTAAAACAAGACTGGAATCAGGAGGGAGGAGGATATTACTAAGGTAATGTCCTCAAGAGAGAGAAGAGGGAAGAAAATCCTATCATTTAAGGTATGGGTAAGGGAGACCTACACTTTAAAGACTGGGGGAAGGAGAAAAGAGAAGAAAGTGGCGCTTGTGTTCTGCCCTCCCTTTTTCAGCATTAAATCTTAGAAAAGTGAAGAAAGCCAGATAGGTTGAGGTGAGAGTTGAGAGCAGAAGGTCTTTTGTTTCACTTCCTGTTTCGAGTCAGCAAGAGTCTACCTTGCAAGGCATTTCCCAGTCTACCTAGGCCAGATGAATCAGATGGGAAGAGGTGACACAGCATAATTGGGCAGAGAGAGAAAGAGAACTTGAGTCAATACTCCCTAGCTGCTCTTGTGAAGTGTAGAAAGAATCTAGAAGCTTCTGGGTGCCTTAAGGGAGCATGCTTGACGAGGTAGTAGCAAATAGGGTTAAAAGTGATCCCCTAGCCAAGCACTCTGGGGCAGCCTGTCTGGAAATCCCTGGTGCAGTTGACAGCTGATGTAGACTGAGTCAGCAATGAGGAACCACCAGTTCCTGATGAAGACAACAGAGAACAGTGGACCAAGTCATGAGTCCTTCAATCCCTGGTGCCTACAGTGCTGGGACTTTCCTCAGAATTGTGCATCACATCTCCCTTATATGATAGAGCAGCAAGTCCTAGAAACAGATGTCATGAGTTGGGAGGGTTATGCTTTCTTTATGAAAAAGCTAAAGGCTGAGCCCTTATCATGAAAAATAGTGGTTGGTAAAATTTGGTAAATTCTCTCAAGATAGCTGCTTGGCTTGCCAGTATGTTGCCTTGCTGAAAAATCTTATTTTGAATGTCAAAAGTGAAATGTTAACTATATCTTTTGTTACAATCTCAATATCCCACTAAGGAAAAGGATGCCTCAGAACAAAAAGGGAAATTATCTTTACTTGTAAAGGGAGAAGAAACTCATTAATAAGTTTCAAAATATCATCTCTGTTGAATTGATTTTTAAAACTAGTTAGACCATCACTAAAATACTATACATGTGCAAACTATTTGTTATACATAGAAGCAAAGATGGTTAGAGCTAAAAGTGAAATTTTAAATTATCTAGTCCAACCTCAGAGATTAGGAAGCTGAGATCTTAAGAGATTTAGGTAACTTGCCTTGGGCCAAACATCCAGGGTAGAAGAAAGCCAGACCTGACTTCATTCATGACTCTCATTCCAGTGCCTCCTCTCCTGTCCCTCGTCTCTACAAATTCAAGGATTCCTTATCCTTGTGCATTTATCCATCCATCTGTAAGTATTGCAAGACAATGCTCTACTGATTCGTCCTTTTGCAGATTCAATTTCCTGCTTAAATTCTGGCTCTAAAAGGAGCTTGCTCAAAGAATGACTGCTGGGCAAATTATATGATGATATTAGTAATTTAGAAACATCATGCCAATATTAGACTTCTTAATTCTATTTTTTTAATTGTGGATATCTAGAGAATTCTCCATTCTGGTCAAGAAATTTTCATGGTAATGGTTTTGATTTTTAAAGAGACTCAAATGTTTCTTTTAAAAGGAAGACCTAGAAAATTCTTCTGCTATTATTAATTCTCAGAAAATAATTTAATTGAAACTTGCTGAAGCTAATTAAAAGGATAATTTCTCATTTTGCTTTGTGGTCCCATGGACTTAATTCAACCAAAGAGATTTTTAAAAAAAATTTAACGGAGGTAACCCTGTGCTTGGAGTCAGCATCAAGGGAACAAGATGAGAAATGCCCTCATATTTCTATTCTTCTTATATCATGTTGAAAACCTCTTATGCTTCCTGAATAATTTCACCCTTTTTCATAAATTCATTATTTTATTTACTTTTTTTTGCTATTGAATATGTTGCTTATTTTTTAAAATTTGCTTTGTGTATGTAATAGGAATACAATGTAACTCAGCAAATATTTATTTAATTGTATTTAGCAAGCACTATATAGCCTTTCCTATGTGTCAGGAACTATTCTAAATGCTTCAGAAATATTTAAGCAGGTATCTCTATTACATACTTCCTGGTTTTACAAATGAAGACACTGAGGCATAAGAGGTTAAACTGACAATAAAACTCAGGAATTAGCTCTATAAGACCATACTCTTTAACACTTATTCTAGAAGCCAAGCCTTAGGTTGGTACTAAGGATACCAAGATAAATGAAGTATTAGCTGTGCACTCAAGAAACTCAGCTTACAATGTATTGTATGTAGATTAAAAAAAACAAAAAACTGTACTGTCACTATTATGGAAGTATGTAAAAAGCATTGTGAGAAAATAGAAAAAGGATTTCAGAGGAAGTAACGGTGCAGTTGTACCTTCAGTAAGAGGAGAATTTTATCTAAGAAAGTTAGGCAAAGGTAAAAATAAAAAATAAATTAAGGGCAAATATCAGTCAGTGAAAATGGGTAAGGTGTATTTATGGAAACATGCTTGTCTAGTGTCTTTTTTACAAAGTGAAGGGTTAGAGAAGGGCCAGACTGAAAATAACATTCAATATGAGATTCAAAAATTTTAACTTATCCTACAGGATAGGGGTGGGATATGTGGCTACCTATATTTCTTCCACAGATGAGAATGATATGATCACCACTGAGTTTTCAAAATATGAATCTGGCAGTAATGTGGGAAAGGATTTGGGTACAGAAAGACTAATAATTGGAATACCAATTAAGGAGCTACTGCAATAGTCTAGGTACAAGACAATTAGGGTACAAACAAGGCTAGTGGCTTTGATAGTTAAAAAGAGGAAAATAATAGTAAGTATGAGGAGATTAGCTTCAGGGCAAGATAATGGATTCAGTTTTGGAAACACTGAGTTTAAGGAAAATATGCCAGAAATGTGTTTGCAAATGTTGATGAAAAAGAGATCAGGGCTTTTGCTGTCAGTTTATGACAATGGGAGCAATGGGAATAGAGAAATGGGGCTACAGATGGACTGAGAGTGGAAAAATAAGATGAAAGAAAATAGAACCTTACAGAAAAGAAGCTAGTAAAGAGGGTCAACCATGAGAAGGAAGCATCTGGAACCCGAAGGGACAAAATAATTTTAAGAAGGAGCAGTGATTAACCATTTTAAATGCTGCAGAGAATTTCGATAGGATTAGCAGTGTAGGATTTGGTAGTTAGCGGAGCATGGGTGTCTTCTGAAAACAAGCTTTTAGTACTGTAATAAAGGTGAATGTTACATGGCATTTAGTTGAGGGGTGACTAAAAGGTGAGGAGGGAAGGTCATTGAAAGTAGATTGCTCTAAAAAAAATCTGGAAGTCAAGTGAAAGGAAGAAATGGAGAAAAGAATATAAGGAGGAATGAGTTGGTTTTAGTCCTTTGTGGACCCCAGAAAAGACTGTTCTTAAATTGAACCTATTATAAACCTTTGATTAGATTAGATCAGTTAGGTGCCT
>PVKH010008423.1:0-19510 GCA_004027955.1 Chaetophractus vellerosus | reverse complement strand
TTAAGGTTTCTGGCTTTCTTTTATGGGGCCATGCTGGCCTCCATCACTGAGATACCAGATTTAGAAAACAAGAGGGGGTTTAGGTTGTGAGTGATTTTACGGGAGCGGGCACATGAAATAATGTCATATAGGGAGAAACATAATGAAATTTACATATCAGAGAAAGACATAGTCTTAGGGTAGTTTTCTTAAAAGCAATGATAGATGGCACGTTCAGCAAAATAGACATTGGTGAAGCTCTTTAATTCTTGAAGTTCCATCAACTACATAGGGATTTTTAAATAACAGAAACAGTGAAATAGAAATACAGTTGATGAAAACTCTATATAGTAAGTTACAAATCTTGAGCAGCTAATGACAGATAGTGGTTTACTCCCTGCTCCAGTCCCAGTGCCTAGGATGGTGCCTGGCATATTAACAGTTGTTCCCTGGCACCTGCTGAATGAATGGGCACATCAGTCTCAATACGGGGAATTATGACTGGGTGATGAGCATTGTGGCAAGCAGCAGGATTGCTGGATGGTACAGGCGCAAAATGATAAAAGAGCAGAATTTGAACAAGCACAGACAGAATTATTTCCCTAAGCTTACTTGATTATTTTTACCAATGCCTTAGTGAGGAGGGTTGGGGTTCACACCAGAATACTATAGCTACATCTGTGTATTAGCTTTGTACAGAATATTATTGCTCATACTACAGCTTTATCTGTATATTACTTTCAGTGGTGCCACTAGGAAGTTTATCCCCCTCGGGAAATAAACAGATGCTTTCTCCAATACTCATTTCAAGCTCCCCCTAATATCCCCTGGTTCAGCAAAGCTGCCGGGATCAAAGCTCTGTTTCTGTGATGAACTGCGGCAGTTTCATTCTCAGTTCTTGCACCCAGACTAGCAGAGAAAGGTCTTCTGGCACTTTTCACCTTTACGTAGTGACATGAGCGATGTCCCAGAATTCCTCTCATCCCCTGGCAGTCTGAGCTTAAGTTAGATTAGTGGCAGGGATGCACAGCACATAAATATTACCTAGTACAAATATTCATGTGAAACAAAATTATGATTGGTATTTATCCCATACAATGATAGGGAGGGTTGGATTAATATCTGTATAATACCTGGAGCAGCTCAAAAGAAAGGGAATACACAAATATGCAGTATCAAATATAAGTATCTGCAACCCATGAAAATATGTAAAGCAGGATATTTGTAAATACACAGGACAGAGAAGTGGACTCACTTGTTTTTATAAATGATTAAAATAACATGTCTCCTAAAGCATTAAGCAAAAAAATCCTCACTGCTTTAAAAATAGAACAATGTTAGAATTCTTTCAGTTTTTCACTTCTCCAAAATCAGTCATTTAGATTGTCAAAGTATGCTATTAGGCTTCCCAGCTTCACAACTTTTTAACAAGTTACTTAATTTCTCCTGGTCTCCATTTGCTTACATCTAAATAGGGGTAAAAACACTACCCACCTTAGAGGTGTTGTAAAAATTCGGTAATAAAATTTTTAGAAGGAACCTAGCCAACAGTACCTATTGTCACATAGTAAATGTTCAATATATGTTAACCATTTGATTATCGTTATCATTATTATTGTTTAGGTATTGGCAAATTCCAAGTATGCAGATTGTGAGTCTTCTACTGTATTTGTCATTAATATAGGACAAACAATTAGCAGTGGTTTTCAACCTTTTTTCGAGTCATGGACTCCTTTGAGAATCTGAAGAAAGCCATGAACCTCTGCCCCATCCCAAATTTTGGTATAAAATTTCAGGGGAGGTCATGGGTTCCCTGGATTCCATCCCTGCATGCTACTTAAGAAACTTTGATCTCGAGGATCAGACTTGAGCATGTGAAAGGCAAAGAACACCACATGCTAGGTTGATATTTTATAATTTGTGTGCATGGCAGGTCGGGGTCATGGAATAGCAAATAACTTCCAAATCTATCAATTATGTATTCCTACTTAGTCATATAATAATCCTAATGAAATCATGATTAAAGATATCAGAAATGACTTGATTGTTGAAACTTCTTTTCCTGAACAGAATGGCCTGAGCGGTACACTTGACCCGAGAGCCTCAAGCAATTTTCCTTTGGCAAAACTCCCCATCTGTGACTTTTCACTTGTAGGTGTTGTCATTACATTTTCAGAGTTTTCAGCATGATTGAAAACCAGAGCCTCCAAGTCAAGCTTAAGCAACCGACACTGCAAACTTTGAAGTTACTCTGATCTTCAGTGTTTCCCTAGAGAAGTTAACTGTATTCGTACATCTACTTGTAGACTGCTGTGTTCCAAAAGTATTTCTTGAGCATCTACAAGTTCCAGACTCCATGTTAAGGACTAGCATTTCAAAGACCAATAAACATAGTCTTTATCTTTTTGGAGCTCACATTCTAAAAGCCCAAGAGGCAAATGTCAATACTAATTGCAATAAAACAGTTCATGCACAGCATCATCTGGGATCCTGAAGGGGAATAACCTGTGGTCCCAGGAAAGTTGCCTATAGGCTATGGATGTGTATTCAGAGGTTTAAGGTCTTCTTTAGATGAAAGGAGGAAATTTACTTGCAGTATTACTATCATTTCCATGTTATAGTTTGAGAATGGAGGTGCTGTAAGTTGCTTAGCAAATTAATGAGCTATTGTTGGGAGGAAAACTTATATTTGTGTCTTTTTGGATATACTTTTGGCCAGTATCTTATGTTGAATATCTATTTAGATATGAAAAACTGGAGCTACTGTGCTAAGACTGGAATGATCACATGGCCTTTGCTGGGTCTCCAGCTGAACAACGAGGGATGGGAGCTATGCTGGTGCAGATGGATGAGTGAGAAGAAAGGGACCATGGAAGTGAGGGAAGACCCTGCTCCACCAGCAGCTGGTGAGAGCTCCTCCTCAATGGGTGAGGGAGCTCAGCTAGTGCCCACGGTAAGGAGCTAGTCATCACTCGGGGCTGATGCTTCTCTAAAGATAGTTGAGAGGACAATGCCTGGAGTCCCATTCTGCCTGAAAGGGAAATGGAGAGAGGCTACCCTTCAACAAGAAATCAGACTTCTTAAATAATCAGGCACAGTGGGACTTTGAGCTAAACTGTCTTGGCCTCCTCCTTCCACAGGTGCCTTAAGTACCCATGAAACTAGCACAAGCTAGACAACCTGGCAGAATAGAGAGACTATCATTTTAAAGAAGTAGTTTATACTTTTCAACATGTTCTCACATCGAAGTCTAATTTAACCCTCTGGACAACCTTGTGAAGAAGATATTAGGATCCTTTTGTTAAGTAGAACTTTGTATCTCTTTTAAGAACATGAAATTGCTCTCCATAAAACAGTCCTACCAATTTTCAGACCCATTAAAGTAATTACTAAACAATTGACACAAGAATGTGTAGATGACAGACTACTGAGAAAAGAGCTGAGAAATAAGGCCAGCCTTCAGAAGACTCCAAACCATTAGGGTAAAAGAAAATCAGTCTCTCTTATTTTGTTATAGATGCTTGTATATCAGGGCTTTTGTTTGACTTTCTCTTTTTTAATGAGACTTGATCCATTTCAAATAAAGGAACAGATGGAAAACTAATTGTGCAGCCACTGCAGATAACCAAGAGGGGCAAAGCATCAAGGATCCCTGTGGACTCTCCATGGAGAAGCCAGACAGCCTGCAGACGTGAGTTTAACATTTATTAGAGCCCTACTGAGACCCCACTGGGATTCAGAACTGGAGAAAGCTGGGCAGCCCATGTCAAGGTCAGCTTTCGTGTCCTACCTTTGGCCTTCTCTACCCAAACAAGGAGAGCAGCCTTCTCTCCTGGCCTCCCTCCTGGTCCAGATATTTTCTCTGGTTGCCCATTAGGGTGAACAGCAAAGGAATGGAGCAGAAAAACAAGGAACTTTGACTCAGTTCCTTTGTGTTAGTAGCCTATTTCCATATACAACATCTTCTTCCCCCAAATATACCTATCCTCCTGGCTTGCCCTGTGTATGAAAATGCTTTAGTTCTAGCTATCTTCCCCTCTATTTCTTCATCCATCCACCCACCCACCTATCCACCTACCCATCCATCCTCATCTGTCCATCCATTTTTGAATACCTGGTATTCATTTGATATATCCTAGGCATCTTGCTATCTAGCAATAAATGAGAAATAGACTTAGTTATTGCCTTGAAGGAATTTATATTTTAGTAAAATATACAGATCTTAAGCTATTAAAAATGTACCAATTATTACAACTAATTAGCGATGGTTAGTGAATAAAAAAGGAAGGATTCTAGTCTGGGGCTAACTAAGGGACGTCTACTTGAAAAAGATTTGCAACTGGTCCATTAGATCTTGGAACAAACCAGCCATACTGTCTTGGGCAAGTCACTGAACCCTTTTTGGTCAGTGAACTCTGAATTGTAAAATGAAATGAAGGGACTGTTCCTAAAATTCCCATTTTTCATTGACTTCAAGATGTCATCACTTGTAAGGTACACTGCTATTTTATTAACCAATAAGAAAGAATATGCAGACAATTAAATCATAACATAAAGCTTTCTTATCACTAAAATTTTTAAATTTTATACTTATTAAAGAATGCAAAGTGAATATATGAAAAAGCAAATGTAAGTGAAACAAATTGGTTAAGGAACTCCTACGACTTCGTCACATTTCCTTTCTGAACTGGAGTCACGATGCCTGAACTGTCCTCTGGGCCATCAAGAGCACGGGTGATGCAGCACTTCATTAAAGAGTGCTCCGTTATTGTCTCTTGGATTTTCTTCCAAGCTGTTGAACTCATTTGACAAGTTCTGATGCTGGTGCTTCCTTGATCTTACTGCAAAATGTCAAATAAACACATATTACTTCCTCAAATGGTCCTAAAATGGTTTATTGCCTGGAACGTCTAGGCTTTACACTTGTGCAATCTTATCACCAGGAATCAGAACCAAGTAAAAGCAAGCACAGGCAACAACGATGACATCACAACTACTGCGGGCTTGAGAGCCATGGTAAGTTGTATCCTGGTTTCATAGTTGTTAAATGTGTGTGTGGGGGGGGGCGGGGGGGAGTGGGACTTAAAGTTAATTAAATGTAGTATGTTCCTCCAAATTCTATTTCCAATTGAAGTTCTTAAGATACCCATGGGAGGAGGAGGCCGGGTGGGTGGAACTCTTGTCCTGCCGTCAGCTATTTTTACCTGTTTTCTCTTTTGTTCCTCCATGTAAGATTTTGTTTGAAAAGAGGTTTCTGTTTTTTAAAAAAAACCAAGTGTGAAAACTGTCAGATGGCATTATAGTAACTCTCAGCGCTGGCATCCTGAACATCTGTAATAACAATACACGTTAAGCTAATGGCACGTCAACCTCCTGGCCCTTCACTGGAACAAGTTTTTTCCAAGGCCTGGGAAGGGGTCTTAGCAATGTGTTCACATCATCAACGTTTTTACAAAATTTGAAAAAGATATTTTTGTGTTCTTTTTCTTAAAGAGTTCCCACCTCCAAATTATGTAAGCATTCGGGCACCACCAAGTCTAGGTTTTCCTCTTTTCTTTTGTTTTTTTAAACATGTTCTTTCCTGTTTATGTATTTATTTATTTTTGGAGGTACCAGAGACTGAACCCAGGACCTTGTACATGCAAAGCAGGTGCTCAACCACTGAGCTACACCCACTCCCCTAGATTTTCCTGATAATACCACTTTACATGTGTATAGCACTTAACATGTTATCTAATAGAGTCACAAACATTTTCTCATTTTAGTCTCATAGAAACTCAGGATCTTAAAAATAAAAAATCTGAAGCTTTGCCAGGCTAGATGACTTGCCTAAGGACACATGTCAGGCAAATAATTTTGCTAGAACTTAAAACCAGGTGTTTAACTCTAAATTCAATCTTCTTTCCACAATATCACTTTGATTAACATGGGTTGGCTGGCTTGACATGTTGCTAACGTGAGTCATAAAAAAAAGTTCCAAATACTAATGAAAAGTATTGAAGCATTTATTTTTACTTCTTGAATATAAGTATGAAAAGTTAAAATAAATTATAGTTCAAGTGAATTGTGAAAGTCACTTTCACCCAATGGGTAAAGTAATATTTACTGATTTGTATAGCATTAGTAATCTAGCAATCTGCCAAATCCGCATCTGGAAGGCCATACCAGTTCCAGAGAATAACAACTTTGTGTTGAAATTCATGAGAAAAATGCCCTGCTCCATATCTAAAAAAAAGGCTTACTCTTTTTTTTGTTTTGTTTAATCATTGCTTAACTCAGTGATATATGCTCCCATAGGAACATATTTTTCTCTTATCTGATATCTGGATACATATTTTCTGAAAAAATATCACTACAGCCTTTTTTTTTCCCATTGCGTATTTTCCTTTAACAGATTCATCCTGTGGTCGGAGTATAATAGCCACTCAGGTTACCAAGCACAAACAGAACACAGGGCCGTTTCCCTTTAAAAGCACAATGCCCTACCAATGCCTTTTAAATCCATTAAAGAATATCTCACCAAGCCCATGAGAGCATTACAATAATTGCTTCTCTTACCCAGGTGAAAAAGGACATATCTGTCAACTAAAGAAGTACAGAAGCAATTAGCACCTCAACACTCTACTGGGAAATTGCCCACATTAAAGAAATAACAGGGATGTTTTATGATTATTGTATTGCTAATATTTAGTTACCAGCATGGCTGCAGAATGCTTCAGTCATCTCCCATCTACCCTCCCTAGCACAGAAGGGCCAAGCCATCTCCACCCCACGCCTGGCTGTTCTAATTGGGACCAGGGTCCCTCTCAGAATTCTCAGAGAAAATCATATAGAATGTGCTAGTCACCATTTTCACACAGGCGAAAAAAAACGGAAAAAATTAAAAAGGCAGCACGTAAAAAGAAAAGGAGTGATGAACCCAGAAAGATGCCTGAGGAGAATGTGAGAAAGGAGGAAGGCAGCTTGTTTACTTTGCTAGGTGAATGGATGGACTCAAAGGTGATTTTAAGAGTCATTCAGTTTAAGACTAACCTCGGCTTGCTTCTTTTCTATGAGCCTACAGTCACCATCCAGTCCTTGTTTGAATACCCCCAGCGTGTGAAACTAATCCTCTCAGAAAGCCCCCCGTGCCTCCTGGGGTAGCTTCAGTTAATGATAACTAACATTTGTTAAGCACTTTAGATGTGCAGGCCTGACTTAAGACGCTGAGGTGGACAGATTCTGGGGTGGCCCTCCATAGCCCCTGCCTCCTGATGTTTAATGCCCCTGTTGTTATTCCCTCCCAGTGAGTGTGGGCATGGCCTGTGACTTATTTCTAAGCAATAGAATATGGCATAGGTGCTGGGATCATGTGACTACGGACAGGAAACTGCGGGGCCCACCTTGCTGGAGTCTTTCCCTCCCTTGCTGGCTTTGAGGAAGCAGGCGGCCATGTTGGGGCTGAACCTTGAGCAAGAAACTGAAGCCCTCA
The DNA here is from genome assembly GCA_004027955.1 of Chaetophractus vellerosus. Taxonomy (NCBI): domain Eukaryota; kingdom Metazoa; phylum Chordata; class Mammalia; order Cingulata; family Chlamyphoridae; genus Chaetophractus; species Chaetophractus vellerosus. The sequence goes on along the minus strand of PVKH010008423.1, from coordinate 12,060 downwards.
GTCCAATAGCAGCAAGGGACTGACTTCTGACAACAAACGGAGTGGACTTGGAAGCAGATCCTTCTCCAGTCAGTCCTGAGATGAGACTGCAGCCCCAGCTGACACGCCGACTGCAGCTTTTGAGACCCTAAACAGAGGACCAGCTAAGCTCTGCCTAGACTCTTGACCCACAGAAACTGTGAGATAAAATGTATGCTGTATGAAGTGGCTAAGTTTGTGATAATACTGTTACATAGCAATAGAAAACTAATATAGATGCTTTGTATGTATTAACTCACTCAATCCTTATTCTCTCATTTCATACAAAGGGAAAACTGAAGCACAAAGCTTAAGGAACCAGCCTAAGGTCACACAAAAGTGGGGGGCAGGGCTGGAGGTCAAACAAGGCAGGATGGCTCCAGAGCCTGGGTTCTAACCAGTAAGCTTTGCTGTCTTTTTGTACGTCTTACAAAGTTCTACCTTAAGTTGCTTCCAAATCTGATTTGCTATTACTTACCCTCTTACCATGGGTCAAAAATCCAAAAGCAAGTGCTAGTCAAGTTAACAGAAATGAATGAAGAAAGCTGTGGGTAACACGGTCAGTAGTGGTGGAGAGGCTGAAGAGCCACAGGTGCTGCCTTACAGTATTCATTGCCCCCCACCCCCGTACCCCAAATGCATCTGAGGGCCTCCCTAGCCAGGGGGCAATGCCAATTGGAAACTTCCCACCCATGGGTTCTGAAATCATGGAGAACAAATTGTTCCCTTTTCCTCATGACTTGAACTATTTGAAACCACTGATCATTGTTCTTTTCGGGATCTACAAATAATTTTACTCAAATTGAACAAATAACACAGCAGTCTTTCCCTGCCTGGCTGGGGGCCACCCTCCCCAAGCCATTTTCCACACTCTAGAAGCACACTGCTTGTACAGTAAATAATTTTTAAAAAATCATCTCTATATAGAAATCAGACTCTGGCCCCACAATATCATGGACTAGACTATTTACAAACCTTCACAGCTAAGTATTCCTTTTATGGCTGTTCTCTCCTTTCTGTCCCTGCCCAGAGCACAAAAGGTAGGGGCTCTAGTACTTTTCCTTGACTTATCCTGAAGGGATGGGGATACTGTAGGGGGAGGGTTGGAGGGCTCCTCAGAGCTGCTGGCTCTGTATAAATACATTTTGGTATGAGATTCAAATGATACAGAAGTACATGGATCCAAGCCTGAGAGTCCCACTCCATACTTTTCCTCAACTTCTTATCCCATCTCAGAGGAAACCACTGTGAAGTTTGTGTCCAACCTTCCATCCCCTTTGCAGACACTAACATTTAACCTAAATTGACTCAAACAATATAACTAAAACTTGCTTTTTTTTCTTTCTTTCAAACTCTCTCCTGGATGTCTTTTCATGCTTATATAGGTTCACGTCATACCTTTTCACAACTGGGTAATCTTTCTTAGAATGGCTGCATCTGAATTTGTTTGACCGCTAGGTTTTGATAGATATTTTAGGTTGTTTCAAGTGGTCAAGCAATGCTCCCATGAACATCTTTGTATACACTGCTTTGCCAGCTTAAAAGATATATTTTAGTCCAAATCCTGCCATTTTCATGGTCTTGATCCGGCCGCCCTGTTATTGACCAACCCCACCCCAACTGCCCTCTCCTGGCTGACTGAAGGGACTCTTGGTACCCACTCTTCAAAAGTGAGCCACCAGCGTTGGGAAAGGTCTCTTCTTATCCCAAGGGTCACTTCCCCAAAAGCCAACTGAGGCTGCCAGTCAGAGGCATCAAGTGATGGTGACAGTGAGTGTTTGGGAGCCTAGTTAAATTTTTTTCAAAGCATTTCTTTATCATCTTGGGATGATTCCTAAAACTCACATCTTATAAGTAGGAAAAAATTATTATCTCTTTGTGCGAAAGTGTGAGGATTACTGAGGGATCTTTTCCAAGAAACGCTGGGAAAAGCACATAGGTTTTAACATTTTGATCAATATGTCTTTGAAAAAAAATGTGTCTTCCAAAAAGCTAATATTCTTACTGAGAATATATAAGTATTTTGCCATTTCAGTTTTTGAAAATTTCTAATGTTTTATTCCCTTTCCTCTTTGTGTCCTGAGAATAGAAGAGGCGTCCTTGTCACCATAATTACTACCCCCTGCATCTGGCTTTCTAAAAAGAACAGTTCCTTGGTATCCTTTATAAGATTATGGACAACCCCATCACGTAAGAACTGTAGCTACCAGGAGTTTTTAAGGACAACTAGTAGAATTTTTCAAGGGTTTCTAGTCCAGAACAAGAAGAACACAGGAAAGAAGCCAATGCTTATAGAAGATGTTATAAAATTATCTTTTAGCATGGTGAAATGCTGAGCTACTCATTTCTAAAGATGCATCTCCAGTGGCTTTGATATTAGAGTAGAAATAACAGAATTTAAGATTAAACTAAGAGGAAAATGATGGTTGGTGAAGTGATATTAAGAGGATAACCTAGACTGTTTAAACTATATTCAAATATCTAGAGTCAGATAAATTACCTTGCAGAAAATCAAAAGAATATGCACATAGGATTGTGAAATAAATAAAGAGAAAAAGGAAAGATCTATCCTATCAAAAGGCTGGAAATGAGTGAGCATCTCTACTTCTACTAGGAAGGACGCTAGGAATCCTAGACCTCTGAGACTGATGTCATATCCTGGCAAAATTTTAGAAAAGATTATTATAATACTGAAGTAAGGCATGGCAAAACAACACCATACAGAAAAACAATATATTATAGGGACAGTATTTTAGTATTTCAGGGGCTTTTGGAAAGATCTCTTGGATAAGATAGAGAACTGTGAGCTGCAGGTTTGTGGCTTTGAGGCTCACTGAGAATGATCCCCAAGGTCTGCAGATCACTGTTAATGGAGGGAGCAGGTTTCTGGTAGGACGTTGTAAAGCTCTGTCCTTGGTACTGTTATGTGCAAAGGTTGATTCTTATCAAATCTGTGGCTCAATTCACTGCTAGGAAGTGCAGTAAATATATGTGATGGTCAGGAACTGTCTTAGTCTGCCAGGGCTGCTATGAAAAATAGCACACAAAAGGAATTTATTGGCTTATGGTTTGGAAGGTAGGAAGTCCAAAAGCAAGGCTTTAGCAAGACTGTTCTTTCTGAAATCTCTAGTATTCTCATTCTGCCTTACTGCAATCCTTGGGGTTCTTTGGCTGGCATCTCTGCCTCCATCGCATGAGGATCTCTCCCTCCTTGTGTCTGGTCTTCTGGTTGCCATTGACTTCTGGCTTCTTCCTGTGATTTCCTCTGACTTCTGGCTTCTTCCGACTTACTGTGTTCTAATTTCCTCTCTTTTTAAGGCCTTTAGTCCTATGGAATAAGACCCAATCTTATTCAATTTGGCCACAACTTAACTAATAATATACACAGATTAAGACATGAACATGTCTTTTGTGAGGTCATGATTTATTCCCCAACAGGAATCAAGATTATTTCTATCAGGTTGGAAAGACAGGATGCATCATTTGGGAGCTAGTAGTGTACACACCTGACAGATCAGGGGCTTTGAATGAAGATAATAATTCTAAACTCAAACAACTCTGTTCGTGGATAAACCTGGTCAAGTTTTTTAAGCCTCTGTGAGTAGTTTCTTCCACAAAACTGGGATAATGACTCTTATTTTTGAATAAATAAGACCTAGATGATTTATTTCTGATACATGGTGGATGCCTAACAAATTTCGTTCCCTTCCTCCTCTCTTCTTCTTAAATCTTACTAGCTGAATATAATAGAAATAATTATGCAGACAACTGAACAAAGAGTAAAAGGTGCCCAGCATTTTATGGTGTGTGACAACTTAATACAGGGAAACCTAGCTCTTCAGAGCAGTTAATGAGAACAGACAGATAAATTTTAGTTGAATGCAAGTTCAACATAAAAAACAACAACATCATTTTGTTAAAAAAAAATACAATGCACATCTTCATTAATTGAGTAGAACATCCAAATCAGGGAAGGTAATGCTTATCTTCAACTTTGCTCTATTCAGACCACAGCGAGAAGAAATGTTCAGTTCGGCTGCATCATATTAAAGAGCATTGACCAACTGGAGAAAGACTACCAGGGGGTGAAGACATTTCATATAAGGCAGGGTTGAAGGAAGGGAAATATTCTACCTGGTTAAAAAAAAACAAAACTCGGGGGGCAGATATGGCTCAAATGGTTGAGTGTCCGTCTCCCACATGGAGGGGCCTGGGTTTGATCCCCAGGACCTCCTGGTAAAATAAAAAAATATATATATATAGAAAGTGTGCTGTCAGGCCCCACATGTGGGCGAGCTCCCAGGCCCTGTGCACGGGTGTGCCAGGCCCCACTGAGCCATATAGCAATTTGATGATGTAACAGGAGAGTGACACAAGGGAGAGCCAAGATGAGACATGCCGAAAAAACAGAAAATGAGATGCACAGGTGGCAAAAAGCCTCTCTCCCACATTGGAGGCTCCCAGGATCGAATCCTGGTGAAGATAGGAGGAGAAGGATGAGAAGAGAGGGCAGGAAACAGACACAGAATATTGCCCAGCAAATGGACACAAAACAGCAAAAACGGGGGGGTTTAAAATGGATAAAAGTAAAATAAATAAATCTTTAAAAAAAAATCTCGGGTAAGAGATGATACTTGTATTTAAGTGTCTGAAAAACTTACTTGGTGAACATTCAGACGAATTAGAGCCAATCAGTAGAGGTAAAAGGTCGAAACTTCAGTTCACCAGCATAAGGAATACTTCCCAACAGGCAGTGTCATAAGAAAGTGGGGGCTACCTTGTAAGATATTAAGTTTCTTGTCATTAAAAATATTGAAACAAAGTTAGATGTAAAGTTTCCTATATTGAAAGAGTAAAACAGAGGGAAAGATAAATACATGGTGGTGGGGGGGGGGGTTGGAGGCGTGTGTTTAGATGTTATTAGAGGAAGAGCAGTAAGAGTGCTACAAATTCTACTCCATCATCATTCCATTTCATTTTGTAAAGGTTGGTACATAATATTGATGGGATCCTAAAGTAAGTGATGAAAGGAGAGCCTTTAATTCAGCAAACATGGACTGCACACCAGCTATGAAGCTTGTAGGACAAAACTGTGTGGGTAATTTTTAAAAAGAAACATTTCCTTGAATTTTAAGGGACTGTAACCTAAATTAGGGAGGAAAATCTAGAGCTTATGAAAACAATGGCAGAGCACCTTGAAACTGGACGAACCAAATTGCCAAAAGCTTCAACAAAGATATCATATTCTGGGTGTTCATAAAGCAAAGAGAGAAGTTGTAGGAGAGCTCCCAGGGGAAGTGGCATATGATAAATGGGGAGGAACACTGGGGCGCTGGCATTACAAAGGTAAGTTCAGTTTATCCCTCTATGGGATGATACAGGGTAAGAGAGAAGCGGGTTTTATTTAAGTAAGGAGATAGCACTGCAGCAGAATCCGCCGATATGGCTCTAAGCAATCCACTCTCCCATTCACCTCCTCTCTCTGTGAGCCTTTAACATTCCCTTCCCCTCCTTACTCTCATCTCTTATTTCACTGAGAAAATAGAGCAGTCAGGAAAGGACTGACATATCTTGTAAGCACCACATCCACCACCTCCTGCCTCTGTGCCCTCCTCCTCTGCCTTTGCCTGCTGACTCCTCCTCTGCATGCTGATGGGCCCCCACTAGCCTCTTCAAATGCTTTGCTTGCATCCCCTCTCCCTCCTGCATCAATTTCTCCTGCTTCACTAGATCAACCACATCAGCATACCAACATGTTGTATCCTCTCCTGTATTTAAAAAAAAAAGCCTTTCCAAGACCACCAGCGCTCTCAAGACCACCGTACTCCTTTCATTTATTCAGTGTTATCTTAAAGTTTGCATTATTCCAAATTCTTAAAAAGGAAGCAAAATGGATACAGTTATGAGGATATCCATTTAAGAACAATATTTAAAAGCCTGCTTGGCCAATTTGATTTGATTTTTCATGGCATTAGAAGTCCTGAAAATCATAAGTACATAGACTACATGAGAGTCCAGCCTGGAGGTGCTGTTAGTTTGTCCCTCTGCTCCTCCTAGCCCTAGCAATGCCCACAAGCCCTCGCTCATTAACCTAACTCCAATCAGGGTGGCCGAGATGGATTCCGTGACTGGGACAGAGACCACCCACCTCAGAGGCCCCTGCTTACTTCACACTTTGTAGATACTTCTGAGCAGAGGCTCACTTGGCCTCTAGAAATAAAAGCTTTTACCTCTCATTCTCATTAAGAGTCATCTCTACCACCCTCTCCCTTCACTCACTCCTCGGGACTCTGGTCAAAATTCAAACATCTAATGTTCATCCAAACTTCACCACTTTCCAGCTCTGTGATTAGGAAAGCTGTTTTCATGCCCAGTACTTTATTTTGCATGCCTGTAAGAGGTAAATTAACCAAACTACCTTCTGGGAGGTTTTGTGAGGAAAAAATAAAACATTTATAAAAATGATTAGCCCAAAGTTTGGAACATAGAACAACTCGTAATTTTCCAATTATCTATAGCTCCTCTCTCTCTCTCTTTGGATTGAGTTACTCTTGTGACCATTTTTCTCCTATTATTCCCCAGGCCTTGGGTTAATATTGTTCAGTCTCCCCTTTCTGTTTTAATGTTGCTTTTCTTTTTTTTTTTTTTTTAGCTGAAGCCCCAGATGCCTTCCACTTTCATTCAAATGACCTGTTTCTGCACTACAATGCAACAATTACTTATTGATGTACCTACCAAGTGTATAGTATTGAGGTTCTCAAAATCATTTCTTCTGACAAGAAGTTCATTCCAAGCCAGTGTTTCCCCAAATATAATGTATATAAACACTCATGTACGCAAGATGATTCAAGTAGGCACATGCACTTTTTTTTCCCCCAGAGTTTAGAAATTCTTTTCATTTATATTAGAAAAAACATAATTAGCACATCAAATCATAGATATTAAAAATTAGGATAAAGCTAAGTAAACAAGTGAATCAAATATATTAAAAATACACTTAGAATAGCAAGAATTACAGTACAGGTAAGACATTGAGATATAACAAAAATCATGAAGGTGATATGCGAGTGACTGAAATTTGGGAAGCTGTTCTAAGTCATTTAAGGCCAGTGGGTAAGTAAGAGAAGAGTATTGATGGCCCAAGTGTCATATTCCACAATAAACTTTGTAAGGTGGTTTTTCACTTTTCCCAACATCAGTCAAGCAATACAACTTGCACCCAGCCTAACTCTATAAAGTCACTTAATTTTTCATTAAAAAAATTTTTAATTAAAGAGGTTGTAGGTTTATAGAAAAATCACGTAAAAAATAGAGCGTTCCCATATACCCCTTTATTTTTGACAGTTTGCATTAGTGTGGTACCTTTGTTACAACTGAAGAAAGAATATTAAAATTGCATTATTAACTACAGTCCATAGTTTACAGTAGGTGCATTTTCGCCATATACCACCCTATTATTAACACCTTTTATTAGTGCCATACATTTGTCATAATTCACGAAAGAACATTCTTATACTTGCACTACTAACTGTAGTCTGTCATCGACAATGGGGTTCACCGTGTTACACAGTCCTATATTTTAACTTTTAATTTTTATTCTAGTAACATATATGACCTAAAATTTCCCCTTTTAACCATATTCACGTATATGATTCAGTGCTGTTAATTACACTCACGATCGTCACCACCATCCATTTCCAAAAAAAAAAAAGGTCACTTAATTTTAAAACCCTGGTTATAAAGCTCTCCTTAATCTGCAGGGAGGAAGAATGTTTCTTCAGTGCGAAAGAAGCAGAGGGAGAAGTTGTTCTCCTTGGAGCTCTTGTACACAGCTCCTCAGATACTGGGAGGCCGGCTTAGCTGTTAGAGTACGCCCACCTGGTTATCAAGTGCATCCGGAGCACGGCACTGACCTGGTGCCACGGCTCCTGCAACACAGGGGGCTCGGGAAATATGGACGCACAGGACTAATTCTCCACAAATCATTTTTCCTTAAATGGCATGCAAGAAGAACTACTGTGTAAAAATCATCTGCTGCATATGTACCATTTTATCATATTTCCCCCATGTTTACCAAAGCGTGAGAGAAGTTCAAACATAATAGACTGTCATTTCTGTGAATCGCTAATGAAAGCTGCAGCACTGAACGCACAAATCAAGCTGCTCATTTTGCCCAGTGCTATCTGCGGGGCACTCGGTATATACATCAGCCACATCACAAACTGGCTCAGCTCCTCAAGGGAATCCTTAATGCGTACCTGCCGTAAGAAGTAATAATTTCTGTTTTGCATTGCTCTATTTATAGGCTCCGGCTACCTTCTCACATTTTTTTTCCGCCCTTTTCTATAGCACAACACTTGAATGAATCATTTTCATTTCGTCAATTTTATTAAATTGTTTTCAAAATGTCTCTTTGGGTGTTGTAGGACTGCAGAGATTTTCTGCTCAAACAGAAATGAATGAGACTGGGGGAAGATCTCTGGCCTTTAAAATTCTCTAGCTTCTAGCTGACCTATATTCCATTTATTACTCATGGGCAGGAGACATTTTCCTTAGAAATGTCATATTTGGTGCAGCCTCAAGGTCAATGTGAATTTCTGCTGCACAACCTACCATTAGTCAGGAAGTATGCAATAAACAGAGACTACGTTGAACCTTTTTGCAGTAAAATATTTTCCTCAGACTGCACGGAGAAAAACTTGCTTGCCCATCTTTGCCTGTTCATTCATTCCACAAGCATTGGTTGAATTTCTACCATTTGCCAAGGACTGTTGTATGCACTGGGGACATAGCACTGAATAAGACATACAAAGTACCTGCCCTCATGTAGCTTACACTTTAGTGTGGGACTCAGAAAGTTTTTTGTTTTTTTAAATCACATTTATAAGGTAACCTCAGATAGTGATAAGCACTATGATAAATAAAACCAACCAAGGTTGGGGCAGAATCTCAGACTATTTACCAATAGTCCAGACAAAGGACTTTATGACCTTAGGAATGTGAAGAAGTGATGCAGTTCAGCCAATTTCTTAAGTATTCAGTATTTTAAATTCTTGTAAACATCATTTATTTTGGGTTCTTTCTTAGTGAGGCTGCTTAGGGCTCAGGTAGGGACACCTTGGTCCTCAGGCCCCATCATCCCCATCTCGGTCCACTGGGTGCTTGAGGGGACGCAGGGACAGACTGAGAAGCAAAGGTGCTTGTCACTTGGTATTTTCCTGCCTTGGTCATCTCCTCACTACCAGCAGCATCTGCAGGCCCATTCTTTTATGACGTTGATTCAACAGACTTTGTTTTCCAATCCATGAGACTCACCCATTTTTTGGAAGGGCTCAGTGGTGGAATTAAATAGAGAAGGCAGAACCAGGCCCAAAAAGCAGAGTAAATGCTCTCTATACACCGGAACAGTGTTAGAGATATAAAATCCCCGTGTAAATGCCTCACTATATATCTGCTGTAATAGTGAAAATGTAGACCAATGAAGCATCAAATTATGTACATAACAAAGACAAGAAAATGCTGAACAGAGGGGGGCAGAACCTGCAAAATCCCTGTCCTTTTCTCCTTAATTCAAGGTTGCCAGTTTCTCTGTGGTGCCAAGGGGCTATATTATTTTCCAGACCTTGATTTTTCACTAGGTGTCAACCCTTCTGGGATGTATTCTAAACAGTTTGACTGCATAAATCTTGGGCTACAGGAAGCTTCAGACTCTCAGTTCCATATTTTTATCCCCACCCCCAATTTTAACTCCTTCCCAAATACCTAAATATGAGAAGCAAGAAAGACTGTTGTCAATTTCATCTTATTATGACCAAACTGATGTGTCTTTTCATACATTTGAGGGGAGGCAGTACTTAACCTTTTGTGGTCTTATTCTGGCTACAGATTTAAGGTAATTCTCCTGGGGGAAATAAAAGTTTGGAAATGCAATACATAGGAGTATTTGACATCTTCCTGCCTCTGTGAATTGCTCTGAATTCTTTGTCAAGATGAGCAGAAGCAAAGAAAGATCGTCTACCTGGCAAGAGAAGGCAAGTCAAATAATACACTAACTCTAGGCCTTGAGGTCTAATGTGGAACCCAGACTTTTCCCTTCACTAATACTAGGCAGAACATAATTAAATGCCTCATCTCTAACTAGGCAAACCCACAATTACTACAAAATCTGTCCAAACCAGAGTCTGCACAGATTTCCTCTAAGTTGGACAAACACTTCAAGTGGTTAAACTTCACCAATAATCTGTCAAATAAAGAGGAATCAGGTCAATGGATCCTTTTAAATAGACGGAGATGTTTGGTAGAATCTGTCAGTTCATAACACCTTTGTATTTGGAATTCATCTTATCTTTGGAAAAATAACACCTGTACAGAGATTAGACAGAAAAATATACCTCCTTAATATTTTTTTAGCAGAATGGTATCCCTCTAATCTAAATGTAAACTTCAGTGTAATAGGGACATTCATCATTTTTCCTATGTTAGTAAAAACCTTATGAAAGACTAAAAATTCTTTTTATTTTACATTTTATGCTATGAGAGACATGATTAAAATGACAAGTTCCAAAATATCATGAATAATGCATTTCCCCTTTATCCAAAGCAAATGCATTTTGCTCCTAAGAGATGTTTAATCCATTCCCTTTTTTGGGAAGAGAAAAGGAGGGGGATGAAAGGATTTACAGTTAGAATTGGCATTTAATGAAAAACATATTTGACTTATGATTATAAAATAATTGCTGTAGTAATTTTGAGTTTAGACAGAGGTAGATAGTTTTTATATGAATGAAAAGTAAATTACATTTATGTCAACATTCAAAGTTACCTTCTTGGGACAGGATTATCAAAAGTTACTCTTCACGTTGCCACAGAAATAGTTGAGTTCATGTTTTTAAAAAACTTATTATTAGGAAATGTCTACATATATGTGTATAAATACTTACTCTAGGAGGTACCATGCGTACATTTGTAGAAGAATTTTCCAAGAAGAGTCTAGACTTTCAGGAAACTTGAATAGGGAAGCTTAAGATGCTTTCCACTATCCTACACTCTTCCTCCAATGGACTCACCCCTTCCATCAGGGGAAGTGCCATCATTGGATCATTGGGAGTAAGACTCTGGCTCCTTTAGAGTCTCAGCTTCCTTGAGTTTGTTTAGTCTCCAGTAGCTGGGGCAGGAAAACAGTCCTGAAAGACTTCAGGATGCTGGTTAGATCTTGCTTTGATTTAAGTGACTTCTTGGTCAAGGATGAGAGAAGACTCCCTTCTTTTTGACCACACATGACTTAATAGATACTTTGAAGTAAGATCATAAGATAAAGGTTCATAACTTCAAGAGATAGAAGCCAATCAGGAAGCATTTTTCAAGTTCTTTAATTTTCAAGTTCTTTAATTTTCTCATTCAGATATTAGTAAGTAATGATGGGCTATTAACCACTTTGCGTCCTTAGTCCTCTGACTGGTGCAGTCTTTTTTCTTGTACTGTTACAAATAACTGGGCAGATTTTGAGGATTCCCAACCCTTCTAGTCTCTGACTACAAGGGATAAACAAAAAGAGGTGTGTTCATGGTCAAACTCCATGACAACAAGCCATGAAGCCTAAAAAAAGGATTCATGATTCCGTGACTTTTAATTCTGTGATCAAGAGAAATGAAATGAAGAATTATATAGGGAAGAATCACTTGTGTATTATGAATCAAGAATTATTAACCCAATTCTGTGTACCTAACATGTAATTTTAAAATTATTTGATAATCTTAAGAAAAAGTCTGGCCCTCAGGCATGTTTTAGAGTTCAGTATTTACACCAGAGAACCCATGAAAGGAAAACATTGAAAACAGTCAGTGCTTGAGCTTAGTATCACATAAAGTGGGAAGGACATTGGGAGGTTTATTCCCTCTTCCCAGCAGCGGAATACTTTGTGCCCGTTAATGTAGAGGATCCAAGAAAGTAGTGTTGGATAACTGGCATTCTTGAACATCATACTTTGGGTGCTTCCTTATTGCTGTCTGGGAAAAAGCAGAGAACGCAGCCCACAGCTGACTG
>PVKH010008422.1:0-19486 GCA_004027955.1 Chaetophractus vellerosus | reverse complement strand
TTACTAGAAGTGACAGGTGTTAATAATACATGCCTTCACTGATAGTGATCAAAATTTAGAAAATTTCATTTTCTGACTCTTCCTTCTAAAGGGAAGAATTCATTCTGAATGAAAATTTTCAAAAACAATTTAAAAGTGCTTAATTCCTGATGAAAATTTTCCCAGTACAAAATTGTACTATGAATATTGCCCTGAGAAGTCTAAGTAGCTTTCATATCTCTGTAAGGGGCGATATTATATGTCCCTACAAAAAGATATCAACAACAAAATATTAACTAATGGGAGGAAAAAGGAGACAAGAAGCAATATTTACTATGCACCTATTTTGTACTAGCCATTTTCAAATAAATGTAAAGTATTGTCATATAAACTGTATCACTCATATATTTGCAGGGGAAGTATTAGAAATAATTTTGGTGACTTAGAAGCAATGTTGACAAATAAACACTGGAAAGTTAAAGCTTGTCAAGATGTATTTCACATCAACCAGGTGATAAAGTGCCCTGATTCTAACAACTGGCACCCATGATCTAAAGAGAAATATTTCTCAAATTGGGAGAGACAAATTATTGATTCTGTTTATTTGATTGAAAAAAATAACTATCTTGTGACCTAACTCTTAATATGTTCTATTTCTGTGGCTAACAAGCACCTTTACAGTAAATGATTACATTTTCTTGACTGACAGAACATGGCCAAAGGAACTGCCCAACGCAAATGACCTCTGTGGGGTGGGTAAATACAATCTTGCTATAAATTAGTATATATATTTTTTGGTAGCTAAGTTAGCAAGAATGAATTCCCAACAACCTCATCACTTATATGGGTGAATTGATAACGCTAAGTTTCAGAATCTGTGAGGTGAAAAAACAAACCTTGCACCAAAATTGACCCCATTAACATGTAGACAAACCTGTGAGACCAAGCTTGATATAGTCCACAGTTTTCTCTCTAATCCATCTTTTTAAGTAAGGGAAATGACTCTATTCAGGCAAATGCTACATGGGCATAACACTTATTAAAAACAACCTGCATATCCCCCATATGATGCTCGATGTTTCACTTTTTAATAAAGAATCTAAAAGGATTTTATTCTTTGGGTAGAAAGTACCTTAAATCGTGTGTCTTATAAACAAATTATCAATATAGGTAGGCCTTACTTTCATTTTTCCAAATATATGAATTTGACTTATTACAATGAGATAAAAATAACTCCAAAATCCTAAAATCCATTTCAAATTTCAGTTTACAGCAGGCTCACATCATTCAGTCCATAAATTAATATGTAAATAAGAGATGTGCATGATGATCAGTGTCTAGTCTCAGCACTTCTCTTAAAGTCTGCCCGTGAATCAGGCACAGACCGCAGGGCATCTAGTGGCATTGCTTCTTTGTATTATTCCATTAATTAACTCAGATGATAGTTTACAAAAATGGATAATCAAGGGAGAGAATTGGCCAACAAAGATGAAAGTGGATGTAAGAAACAAAAAGCAATACCGTTGGAAGTAAAATTTGGATGGGACATAAATGGAGTTAAGAAGAAATAGTTGACTCTGAGAATGTCGACTCTGCTGTTGCTCAAGAGATTAGATTTGCAGCCAGTTAGACTTAGTGAAGGCAGTTATTGATGTAAATGTGGAGAGTGGCTGGAAAGAAAAGGATGCTGATATGATGATATCCCGGCAGAAGTGATGCCTGCAAAAAACTTCACATTAAAGAAACTCTTTGCTTTCAAACATTGAAACTGCAAAGGATAAAATGTTAGAAGCTGATTTAAACTTAACAGAATATGAAAATTCATCAGATGCTTGCCCTGTATGTAAATTATATAATGAGAAGAAGGTAACCACTGTTCAAACTTTTGTTATAGTTTTAAAAGAAACACTTTAATCCTCAATATTTGTAAGGTTTAAAATTACAGTGCACTAAATAAATGTTACTTTTATTATTTGTTCATATTTCTATACATTTATAACTGTAAATAAGAAAGGTTTTAATGTTTTGGGAAAAACTTTAAAGGTCACAGAACAATAGCAGTTTTTCCTATTAATTGCTAAGACATCTTTGCACAGTTTCAGCTTGCACAGTCATTTCTGTGGTCCTGAACAACTGTGCAACAAAAGGACCACCTGCATTTCAAAAGAAGAGACTTTAGTGTTCCTTCTAGAAGTCAGGTATCCTAAGGCCCTTCATCAGACTTCTCAGTTTTAGGTCTTAGGAATGTATTTGACATGCTCCATAAGAGCAAAGATTAAAGGATATAAATATAAATCTTCTTAGTACCAATTTTACAAATATGTTGCAAACCTCATTTTATTCTAATCTACAGAGAGAAAGGTTTATACTCTCTAATCTTCCTTAAGAAACGAATTTTAATATAGTAAGTAATTCAACCATTACTAGCAGATAAATGGTACATGCAAGTTCTGAGTGTTAAAAATACTCTAAATGTTCATCTCTTAGTCTCTATGAACTGTAACATGCTTAGGAGCTGTGAAACATTCTCCCTACAAGCTTTGTTCTTCTCAATTGGCAAACATGGACTATTCATGCCCTATCCTCCTGTTACACTTACTTATATAACACCAGCCTACATGTTTTTACTTGTGATTTCTTTTGGATCATCATAAGCATTGTAGACATTTTCATCATCAATGCCAAGAGAACTGGGAATATGCTAGTATACTTTTGCTTCCTCTGTTGCCTAGTTGGCTTCTTCTGTAGAAACAGAACAAAAAGAGGATCATGCATGAAATACAGCTATTATATATGAGAGAATGGCTGCTTTTAAAACAAGATAAATGTTTAGTATTCTGTGGATATTCCCCCACCAGATTGTAACAGTTCTGAAGGAGGTTAAATTGCGAGCCAAGACTGTCAAAATTTTCTCTTGATATAGCACCAAAACAGCCTGATCAGCCCAAAAAGCTGCTGAGCCTCACTATTAGGAATTGCAGTTACTCTGCAATGTGTAAGATAGGGGATTTGGTCTATTTCATAGATTTTTTTTCCTTCTCATAGTGGCTGCTTAAAGAATAAGAATTTCTGCTTGAATGGCTTGAGATGACATTTATCTCTAGCTATTTGGATGGGGTCATAGTGTTGTTTGATGCATTATATTAACCCATGTCTCCTGGCTCTCAAATCATTTAGAATGCAGTTCAGCTTTACCCAGGTTCTATGAGTGTGTTTTCAAACAATTTCAGATGCTGTTCTAAATTAAGACAAGTCTACAGGCCATCCACTCAGTAACCAAATTTTATCAAGCATCTACTAAGTGCTTGTAATAGATCATGCTTGGTGAAGTAACAAAGTAGTGACAAAACAGGTTTTTACCTCTTAAATCTTCCCCAGATTTTTCATTATTTATTTGGCATAAAGTAATTTAGACTTTTGACAATTGTTCTCAAGTCATCAGAAAACCTTAATAATTGGCTCAATACTCAACTACAAAGTTTAAACCTCTAACAGACTAGCCAACTTGTTCTTTCCTGAAGAGACAGAGTTATCACTAATCCTTATACAGTTTTAGGAAGACTTGAGCTAATAGTCTTCATCTACCAGGAAAAAAAAATGTGTTTAATAGATTGAATACAAGATCAGAATTCAGAGCCCTTGAGTAGAGAGCTAGGCCCTCTAAACTCTGTAAGATATATTGCACTACCAAACATATGTTTTTAAAAATATGACTGAGCAGCTCAAAAACTCAATTCTATTTTTATTTTGATGAAAAGAAAGCTACAAGGAAGTCAATTATTTCAGTGCAAGTTCCTGACACTTGAATTAATAGAATCATATTTTTTTAATTTGTGGCATGGAAGAAGGCTAAGAAGAGTAGCTATAAGAATAGAGAACATAACTAGAGAGATGATGGAATTTATTCTATAAAAGCATATAAATAAACACATTCTCTATCTTCTTTCATATTTCTCCTGTATATTCATTGTCTTCATTCAAAATGTGTTAACCTAGAGCTAAGTTTTAAGGTTGTTTCAGACTACAGGGGCCAAAAGAAGGAATAGTAAAATCATTAATAATGTCTACCTTATTTTATAATAGTAATTCCCCATTCAGAGGCAGAATATTATTTAAAAAGAAGAAATAGTATGTGTGGGGTATGTTATTAGAGAATCAAGTATCACTTGCGCTCATTTTTTTTTTACTTTTGTTATATACAAGGACAGAAATATAATTGCCTGTTTAAATAAAATTGTATTTTTATTTGACATTTTAATAAGTTTGCTACTTTATTAACAAAGCCCAAGACTGTAATCTCTCTGGTCTTTCCTTTGTTATTGAAAAGCAGTGATTCATCTGAAGAAGCATATGCCTCTGGTGAATGAATCCAAAAGTTTCAGTCATTCACCTCAACATATTTTTATTGAACCTTTACCATATGCCATACCGTTGCATTAGGTCACTGTTTTTATGAATCCCAAAAAGGGGAATATTATGATTGTAAACTATTCTATTTCTTTAGGTGTGATACCCTTTCACTGAATTAAATTCAGTTGAAGGCCCTTTGATCAGATTATCTGATATAATTGCTTTGGAGCTTTTGATTGGGTTATGTCAGTGAGGTGTGACTCAGGTTGAGTCCCCACCCCCTCTCTGGGTCTGATATAAATAGACTCACAGGGACAGACACAGAAAAAAAGGGAACTGCCATGTTTGATTCTGCCATGTGAGAGAAAAGAGCTCAGTTTTGCCCACAGCTAAACTGCAAGGAGAGAAGCTCTAAGAGACAAGCCCTTTGCCAGGAGAAAGAGGACTACAGCATGATTTAAGCATGAAGCCCAAGAGGATGGGCCCATGGAGCAGCTCAACAGGAGACAGTGAGCCCAGAGGGGAAGGCTGAACCTTTGACTGAGTTTGGCTGAGTTCGGCAACCATCTTGCTTCACTATGTGGCAACACGGCAAGATCAACAGTTGCTGACTTTGGTGAGAAAACATCTCTGATTGTGCCTCAGTTTGGATTTTTCGTGGCCTTAGAACTGTAAGCTTTTACCCCAAATATATACCCTTTATAAAATTACATTTCTGGTACTTTGCATCAGCAGCCCTTTGGCAAACGAAAACAGCCATGGTTATATGAAGGATAAACAAACTTGGCATCTGCTTTCAAGCAATATAGAGTCTAGTGAAAATTTTGTAATTTCTTTCCTAAAGAGTTATGATACTAGATGAATAACCAGCTCCTGAAATATGATTTAGTAGCATGTTATAAATAATTTTTAAAATGACCCCTTTGGCCAAATAATGAATCTTCGAGAACATGAATATTCTCCTCTACAATTACATGCATTTCAACATTATTTTTATTTGCTTTTCAGGTGTTCACAGAGATATCCCTGGGCAAAACATTCAAAGTTTGTATCTGGTGTCACTTCATTACCCTACATGGTCCTGGGGCCAGCCCTTTTAAGTGTACCTATAACTACAAGAAGTCATCTTGGCCATCATTGCCTTTATGTATTTTTCTAAATTTTTTCTGGGACTCACCACCCCACCCCAAGCTAAGAAGCTAATGGCTACTGAGACCTTGGCATGGTCAGTCAAATCGACCTTTGTTTCTTTGCATTGACCAGAACCACAAAATATTATTTACAGAAGAATTTCAGAAACCAAAACAAGGCACAGTAAATAGCTATTGAATGAATAGATTAAGTGATACTGATGGAGACTACAATTGGGCAAAAATATTTTAGGGCAGTCCTTCTCAACTTTGGTGAATTTGTGAGAGTATGGATTCTGATTCATTAAGACTGGGATGGGACCTGAAAATATGCATTTCTAATAAGCTTCCAGGTGATGCTGGTCCCCAGACATCATTTTGGATAGCACAATTTTAGTGTTCTACTGTAAAATTTCATGACTGAATACATGTTTCTGGCCATTAAACCTGGACTAAAAAGTGACTAAACAGGCATAATCTTATATTGAGCGCTTACTATGTGCTTAACATGTGGTAGGCAGTGTTACAAATTAGGGATGTGAATACAAATTGGCATGTGAATAAAGTATTGTTATCAAGTACCAAGAGGAAATAATAACAGTAACTGAATTAACCATTACTAACTCTAAGAGCAAGTGTTGCATAAAATTATAATTAAGTTCAGAAATTTTAAAGAATAAAATCAGTGAAAATTATTGTTTGACAGAAAATATAAGAAGAAGAAGATATGCTTATTTAGTTGAGGATATATTACCATCTGACAAGGCTTGAATCAACCACATTTGAGATGCTCACATTGGTGAATTCATACAAATAAAATATCTGTGAGAAAGGTACTATTTCACAGGTGAAGAAAAGGATTCACAGGTGAAGAAAAGGAATCACAGGTAGATAGGTCACACTGCTGGGAACTGTTAGAACCAGTATTTAAATTTAATCAAATTCTGGAATCCTCACTGAAATTATTTTTGTTTAACAACAGAAAGATTGTAGTCCTAAAAGTGTACCAGCATTTTTAGAACTTCATTGTACTTTTCCTCAACCCTTGATTTTATATATGGAAGTGCTTATGAAATGATTCCAGATCCACTCCTTTCTCCTTTCAATGCTTCCTAAATGTTTCACTTTGTTCCTCCTCCATCGAATTTGTAAATCTGTAACATGTTTGAACTCAAGTATAAATTTAAATGAATTCTATGTTCCTTTGATGCAATAAAAATTTAAATCACATATGTTCTTTATTTAAATGACTTAAATATTATAAATGAACATAAAACTGAAATTCAAAATAAAATCTATATTTTATCTATGCAAAAATCTTCATGAAAAATGCAAAAGATGAGACTAATATGGTGTGGATTTGCAAATTTAAATCCACACTGTCATAAATTACAAAAGCTTAAAGTTTATAAAACTCCAACTACAAATATTATCATGTTTCTTTGCCTATGTGGATAGCTATGAGCTGGAGGATTTGCTGCCAATGTTGTTCTCTTACGGTTACACACAGATTATTGTGTGTGTACCCAGGAACCTGTGATGGCAGCCACAGACTTTGAATTTGTTTTTATTCATTTTGACTTGTCATATTTTAATCTCCCAACATCAATGAGATTATTAGGGATAAATGTCTACATTTCAAGGGATAAATGTCTACAGTTCAACAGTCCTTAGATATCATTTGGAAAATGGTATAACTATAGGCTTGGATTTAAACATCTACATCTGCATGCTTTTTTGAATTGCTTTCTGACTTCTGCCTCCCACAGGTAATTAATAGCTATAAAACAATAAAAGATCAACACCTGTATGTATTCTATAATGGGCAAAACACATATATCATCTTATATGTCTTTCATATATCAACCAGAAGGTGATTTGAACATTTCCCTGTTCGGGTCAGGCAAATTGAGGCTCACCAGCCTGAAGGGAAGAACCTTGAACTCAGAAGCTGTGAATCAATATCCCATTGGTATTGACTACATCATGGTTATCTTTTCTGCATATTAGTCTGTCTTATCTTTATATCAGAGGAGAGCAGGCACTCAAATATTCTATTCCTGCTTTTCAAGCCAATACAATGGTGATTTCAGAATTCCTTGTAAGGACATTTCATATTGCTAGTGTGAGAGCATTCACATGATGTCACGCATAGATGTCATGCATAACTGGCCATGTAGATGAGGCAACTAGTAAGTTCCAACTTACTAGTTGAAAATATTGAATTATTTTAATAGTTCATAATGAAAATATTCATACTCATATAAAACTGAACACAAACGTGCATAAAAACCAATAGAATACCTAACACTCTGGCATGATTCAAGTTATGGCAGTGATTTCCTGCTAATGTTGTTTCAGGTATGTCATAGATACTTTATCTCTTTTTTTTCCTCATATTATTTATATTGTCAACCCACAGGTGACTCCTGAGAAAGAAGTGCTTTCATCTCCAAATGAAATGGAGAAATATTTTATTATTTATTGAAGTTCATATGTTTTCAAATCGTTTTATATTTTGGGGGATTTCCAAGATCATCCTTTAAAGGGATATGTTATATTTATTTCTAAAATACAGAAACAAAATTTAAGATTAAGGAAACATGTAAGACCAGTTGCATAGTTTCTGCAGTGATTTGACTTCTATGCTGAAATTATCAGAATTTTATATAAAGTTACTTTCATGCTGAGATAACTTTTAAAGTAACCAAAAGCCCTATGTCCATCTCACTTGGGCGATATTTAACTTATTTTATGGGACTTAAAATTTCTTTATATCCATGTCAAGGAGCTATTATATATTTGACTTATGATACATGTAAAGTTACCCTAAACATCCATCCCTGGCAGACTTTTTTATTGTTGGTAATTTGCCTCTGAATCTATGAAATGATAGCATTCAATCTGTAACAAAGTCAAAACTTCAATAAACATAGCTTATTATTAATTTCCCTATTAAACCAGTACCGAAGTGCAAAGAAAATGACTCAATAACAATGTACATGATGTATGTATAGCTATTATAATCCAGGCAAAAACCTGAGAAAGAAAAGCAAAAACCTCACTTTTAAGGGCCCATAGAGATTTGAACTCTTGCCATGATCGTAATTCTCCCACTGTAGTTTATTCCCTCTGAGTGAGTAGACAGTTTCAATGCCTAATGCAGCTCAGGACTTCCTTGATGGTAGCATACCTGGTTTTCTAAAGTTGTCATCGCAACAGCACTAAACCACATGATTTCTCCCCCATGTTATTTCATTTTATTTCCCATAAAAAGCACAATGAGAGATATCTTAGGAGCCACAGCTTTTACTTTCCAACTGCAATGTTCAGTTTTATAACCTCATCAGGTTTCTTATAGAAAAATAATAATGTAAGCAATGCGAATCAGTTTCTCACACCGGCTTAAGTGTTTCTGAGACCCAACCAGTCATCAGATTCACTTGTTGATTGGAGTTTCAGCTATTTAGTAACGTGGACTACTAGGCAACTAGATAAAGGGGGAAAAAAAAAACAAAATAACTTCTAAGTAGTTAAACGATACCAGCCACACTGATAGTACCTGAGCTAGGAATGTTTCATGACCAACCCTTCGCCCACCAAAAAAAGAAATGTGTTTAATTTGAAACTCCAAATAAATAGATACAAAGGAAGTTTGATACAAAACAGAATTCTATCCAACAAATTTGTCTTTAAAAGTGCCAAATTAAGATTGCCAAATACAAGCTCAAGGCTCTGCACCAAGCAACAATACCTCAAACTACTTCAGATTAAGATATTCTAATCATTTCCCTGAAAATTAGTATATCTTAAGTCTGTCCTCATTAGGAGACCAATTGAAATACAGCAGACTGGAAAGCATTCTAGGCACTGCCCTCAATAACCACCTGCAAGGTTACTGCATGCACTTGGCTGTCCGCCATTAGACTGACTTAGAGGTAATTGGAGAAAGTGGTGTTTTAGGAATGGTGATACAGCCGGGGGGCTAACTCCAGTCAAAGGACAGGGTGGCGTCATTGTCTAGCTCCACTGTTATTTGTGCAATTAATCTTGGTAAATTTACATCTGCCCTTAGGGAATTTGGAAGATAAGGTGCTAGAAAAGGAATCAGAAGTAGATGGTTAGGTTTCTCAGGGAAAAGGAAGAGGGAAATAATTTTCTTTCTCTCCATGGACTCCCATTGGCTGTGAACAATGCATTTGCTTATATAAATGAAATATCCTTATATTCCCCTAATCTTTGGCTGGGATTTTACATCATAGGGAACTAGGAGATATATTTATTCCATACAGGCAGTCAGAACTTCTCCTGGGTATTCAGGGACAGATTGGATATTCCTATGTACGTGTCTATAACAATCATGGTCATGAATACAACTCAGGGTCTAGTAAGAATATCTGCTCTGCTACTTCTCAGCTTTCAGTTTCCCATTCTTATAACTTGGAACATTTTAAACACAAAACCTCTCTTGCTGATGTCATCATTTCCACCTCCAGGCTAGAAGTATCTTAACACTCTCTAAATTGCTTTGCTAACAAAGCTAATAGTCAGGTTTTAATAAGGGAAGGAAAGAATGAAGCTGACATTTATGGAGTGCCTTCGATGTGTTTTATGCTTCAGGTGTTTTGTAGTATTTAACCCTGACTCTTATCTTAAGAAACCTGTATTTATATCCTTGCTTTCCATATCATGGAAATAAGGCTAAGTAACATGCTCAAGGCGACAAAGGCGGCATGAGAATATCAAGATTCAAACCTATGTATACAGCATTGCTATGCCACCTAACCAAGAAAGACCTCAGACGTTCGCAGTGGGTTTTTTTGTTGTTGTTTTTGTTTGTTTGTTTTTCTTTCTTTGTGTAAAACATTTAATAAAACAGGGCAAGATTTTTTTTTTCATGGTTTTAAAAAAATTAGTGCCAAGCCAATTCTTTGAATCATGATTCTTCCAATTTTCCAAATCTTCTGAATTTTCTGAATTCCATTCTTGGAGAAAACCAACCAAGTTACTATCCCTGCCTTTCCAACTGAAATTGCTTTATTTCCTTCAATAGACTTATTGATTTGTCTCCTCAGCCTACAATCTGTCCAAAATCTCAGCCTAGAATCAAGAAACAGTAATAATAACAATAACAACAATAAGAGCTAAAAAAAAAAAAAAAACAACAACCCATAGTTGAAAAACAAGTTGTCTCCCTCAGCTGATAGGAAAACAGAAACATTTGGCTCTCCTTATGACATATATATTTTGATTTAAAAGTTTGAGATTTTTTTTCTTTTTCCCAAAGACAAATATTCTTCCAGGTTGTTTTGCTCATTTTTACCACTTTCACTGAAGCATGAATAGCACAGAAGCAGGCATTAGTCTTTGCCTTGTGTGATTCAATAGAGGGTTACTTGAATTCCAATTACTTAGCATGGAATACAGCTGTGTGCAATAGTATTTCTGAATTTCTTAACAAACTATATACCACAATAAAATCCACTTGGACTCCATGAAACTATTTCAGTCTGGATCTGGGCTCTAGATGTTCCTAGGTTTTTACCTCTAAAGTCATGGATGACCTAAAAAGATGGATAAATTCAGAAAAGATATTGTTACCCATAACACAAAAGGCAATGTATTTAAGATCGTTAGGGTCAGTCAGTGTGTCCATGTGGGTAAATTAGACAAAAGCAAAATAATATCAGATAAAACATCTCACAATGGCATCCTCTCTATAAATACAGGGGAGGAAACATGTTTGACCAGGATGAAACATTATCTAATTAATCATCAGGGCAATACATCATACTAAATTCTGCTTCTGCCATTCATTGCTGTGTGACCTTAGACACATTATTAGCTCTCTGCTCTTCAGTTCCCTCTAATGGGCTCCTTGTCACAAGGATTAAATGGAATAATGTACACAGAGTGCCTATCATAGTTCTTGTTACCTGTGGGGCTCAAATAAATTATCAGTTCCCTTCACCGGCTAAATGTATCTAAAATAAGAGCTCAGACAATATCTTATTTGTCAGGAACTGTTGGATTTGTTATATAACAACTCATAGTCAAAATAATGGCACTTTGAATCTTTATGCTCTCAAAAAAGCCACAATTAAATAGAGACTAAACTTTTTTACTAAATGGCAAATCTGATTCCCTAGGCCAAGAAGGAACAGAAGGTTAATTTTTAACATTATATATTTTATAGTGGTAGAGGTAAGCACATAATATTCAATGTTTTATTTTTGTCAAAACATAGTAAATATCTTATAGAAAGAACATTTTGTTAAGAAACCAGAATAAAGGGTATAGACTATTTTGTGGAAAACAAACAAACCAAAAAACATTTACTTAATTTCTACAAAGGATAGCCATTAATAAAGAAGCAATACAAGAGAAATGGGGTGGGGGAGTGTTTCCAATATTGTATTTTTTTCATCAGTTTATGGTATTGTTTTCACTGTTTTAAATTTAACTAAATTATCAAACAACATGACACAGCCACAACCTATTAAACTCTACCAAATCATTTGAAAAAAATCTACTTACTAGATCTAGAGGAGTTTATTTCAGGATTTGTAAAAATATTCATTTTATTTAGCTCCTGTGGCCCTAGAAAATATTCTCACTATGCTAATTAAGAGCTGGGAAAAATAAATTTATTTTTCTCTAGATAATTTCTCCCTAGATGGCCATAGTACTCAGCAACACAATAAGAAATCTCCAGATTAATTATACCAGATTGGCTTAAAAAGAACTTTCAGGTGCTGTCCACATCTCTTCAATTTCTCTTATCAGAGGTTCTCTTTTATAACACTAGCTAAGGATATCTCTATAAAGAGAAAACATATTTTAGATGGCAGTGCTATGGATTGTGTTACTGCATTATTTCTTTATATGTTTTCTTTCTCTTTTAATAGTTAATGTAAAAACTATGTAAATTTAAAATAACATCTTTTCCCTGTATTTTGTTTTCATTTTCAACTACTTGACACACACACTTTAAATATATATATATATATATTTTAAAGATAAATATAGGTTTAATTAGAAATTATCCTGTTAGATTTTCTTCTCATTTAACCTTTTGAAAGTTATGGCCAATTAAGAGTTGTGTCCATAATGCACAATAAATGAACTATATTCTTAGATACCAACCAGTTTGAAAACAAACCATCAAGTATAAGGGAAAGTGTAGCAATAATAAAGGATACATTTAGAAATGGAAAAAAAAAAACTTTAATTGGTAAACTGTTTACCATTAGAAATAATGGACTCATTATTGCTAGAAGAGTAACTAGGCCTTTTAAAACAGGAGTTATGTGAAAAAAATTTTTACAACCTACAATTAAGTGAACTTTCTGCTCTCATAACCATTTCATCTATAGCTATTATTTTCGATTAAGGACAAAAAATAACTTTATTATTATTTTAATTTTAACATTCTGGAATCCACATTAGAGCAAATTTATGAGAGAACAAAAGTTTTTGATAAGAGGAAAACCACACACATATAACCAACAGAACTAAGAAACACAAGCACTGAAAATCTAAACCATTTACTGTCATGGAACACATTGTCAGATAGTCTTCAGATTAATTATTTAATCACAAAAAATATCCTTGTGGTGTAGATGTGTTTTTCACATTTATAAATGAATCAAAAGCAGTTTTTCAAAAACCAATCTTGCAGATTTAAACACACACATCTATATACATACATAATCACATACACACAAAAGCATTCATCCAACAGTTAATTTCTCACCTTAAAGCTTGTCACTGGAACAGTAAAAATAGTTTCATTGCAAAGATTAAAAACAAACAAACTAGTAACAATAACAATAACAAAAATATGAGGGAAACAAACGATTCAAAAACTAATTACATAACTATAGAATAATATTCAATAAATAAATATAAATTTGTGAATGTCAAAATACTTATGTCATATCTGTATCACTGATATTCTGTAAGCAGATTTATGTGTTAAGGAATGGGACTAGGTGATTGCTAAAGCATTGCCCAGTTCTGTTATTCTATGAATCTAGGATTAAATATAATATCAAAGAACATTTAAATGCTTAGGGGAAATATCCCTTAAAACTCAGTGTTATAAAAAAAATCTGAGCAATTTTTAATGTTCTTTTTCAAAATCTCTTAAACAGTGTCATATTTCTTACTATCTTCTATTTATAAATAATGTGTTATATTGGCCATAATTAGGTTTTATTCTTTAACTAAATCCTGTTTCGAATTAAATTTCTTTAAACTTTCCAACCACAGGAATTTTCATAATATGCAAGGGTATCTTATGCCAAAATTGTCAGAATGAAAGAATTTAAAGGAAATAATCCAAAAAAGAGCAAGAGCGAGATAGAAGTCCTTTGTATTTGCACAATCTGCTCTTACTTGATGAAGTAGATTTATTACTGTTGGGTAATAGGGATGGATGGTTCAAATATCTTTGTTAGGAAAGACAAATAAAAGGGCATGAATATTTCAGCAAAAGAAAATAAACCAAAAGACGTGATATAGTAAACAGCCAAGAAGAAAACAGCAGAATCAATAACAGAAAGAACTGATTCTTGACTGGAAAATGGGATGGTGGTAGGTAGACTCCTTCAAGTTTTTTCTAGAAGTGAGGCAGATATTTAATAAATTGCAAAGCATTTGCAGTAAATACCTTTCATACCAGGTAATCCTTTGTAAAAAATTATCTGAAAGTTGGCCCTCCGAATCTAGAATTTTAAAGTAAAATCTGTGGATTCATATTTCCATGATTCTCTCACCCCAACTATTCTTTTTAATTATGGAATACCAAAGACACTAAAGGGTACAACCAATTTATATAAATCTAGAAATGCTGTGAATACTGTGGTTGCCCTTTGCCAGACTTTTTAAAGGTGATGCTCCAGTTTTCCTTTTCTTCCATAGGATGGATTAATGGAGAACTCACTGAATAGGTCTGGCTTGACATATCCAAATGTCCATTTTTTTCTACACACTTTTATGTACAACGTGTCAAATAGCTAAAATGGCCCACGCAAAACCATTATTTTAAGTTAAAAGTCAGTGGACTTTTAAGGCGCTGCCATTGAATTTGTAGACATTCAAATAAATGAAATAAATTTCAATGACTTCCAATATGAACTTTTTTTTATTATCTGACCATATATATCTAAGTTAAGAGAGTATACTACAAACGGCAAATTTGACACTTGATCCAGAATATGCTAAATAACACAGTGCAAAGAAATAACTTTTTTTTAAATATTCAGAAATGGAGTTTATTGTGCTTCTAAGCACAATTCATCTAACTAGACTGCACAGTGGGGAAAGCTAACCTCATCTACAATACATTCCATAAAGTAGAGGCACCAGGGTGAAGGGTCCCATGGAGAACACAACAGGACTAAGTAGATCTTGATAGGAAGGGCTGACATTATAGACTGGATAACATTCATGCCTGGTAGCTGCAAAGGGACAGCGAGTGAGGAGTCCCTTAGGATAATAACTTAGAAATACCTTTCAACCTTTCATCTAGCTTCTTCCTCTAGTAAAGGTTAAAAGTAAATTTGACACCTTGTTCTATTGCCTGCACTTAGCCTCAGGTAATAAAAGACACAATGAAATATAATAATGGGTCCCTGCGCTCCACGACACAGTATAACATCTATTACACATCTGTAGAAGATCAAACACATTCCTACTAGTGATTTTAAATCACTGAACTATATTTAAAAGAAAATAAAAGATAACATTAGAGTAGACATGTCACTAAGTCTATGGCTCTCTGCCTTTGTCTCTAAAGTGGTTGACATCTTCTTCACAACCCCTAACAAGCCTGTCAGTAATACATTTTAGGCCAGCTCACCTTTAACATATTAATTAATTAGATTATAAATCCATTGGCTTTCCTTGATCCCCACTATATTACTGATTCAGAAATCAAAATAATCCTAGTGATAATAATATAATAAAGAGTTCATTTACTAAGTGCTCAACATGCATGAGGAACTATGCAATGGTCTTAAAGTAAAGTCTCTGAAACAGAGGAAGTATTTATACCTTGAAATACATGTATTTATTCAAGGAACAATATTAACTTTATATAAGAATTAATACCAAGAAACTGCAGAAAATGTCCAAAAAAAAAAAAAAAAAAAAACCCCCGTAATCATTGTAGTTTCTGTCTTACTTCAGCTTTACCAAAAATTCTTCCAGAAATACTTTTAATTGCTCCTTTCGCCCTCAGTGGTATTTTCCACAGTCTTTTCTTTGCTTCCTCTTACACCTACCCTCTTCTAATATCAGCAAACACTTTGAGAATTTCATTCTTTGCTTGGTTGCTTACAAATTGCTCTAAGCTATTCATTCCTTCTCAACCTATTTAGTTGGGGTTGAACATCTGTACTTCAGGCTGCTCACAAGAAATCTACCAAAAAAAAAAAAAAGGTCTCTAAAGAAGTAACAGTGAAAAATGCAGAAAGAGTGCTGAGAGAGAAAACTACTGGGAAAGGAATGTAATCACTCAAAAAATGGGTACCTTTCTCTAGAGTGCAAAGTGCCTCGCAGAAGGAATCCCTGACTTAGCCCTGAAAGGTGTCAGTGGATGCCTAACCATGTCCACCAGACTGGAAAAGCACTGACTGTCAGAAGGCAGAACCACTGATACAAAGTGTCTTGTCAGCTCCCCAGAGCAAAGCTCTTCCTCACCCTTTTCCCCTGCCACTGTCACCTAGCAATGGAGGTTTCCATAGGAAGCAAAGGAGCAAACATTTCATTCATGTTTTCAGAAAGAAAAGCTATTAGGTGGAATCTGATTATATGCAAGAACATGTAACCCAAAAACTGTATTTGTGATGAGTACTGCAACTTACTCAGCATTCACTGAATCAGCTTCTGTACAGCTGGAAATTTATTTAACAAGTAAAGGGACTATGCTTTATGCATGAATGGCAGAACACTGGGATTTTCTACTTCAGCTTTTCTTCTGAGAGCCAATGTAATAGGGTAATTAACAGAATTTCTTTCAAAATTTTTGAAAAATTTGTTGCTTAGCTGCCAGTGAAGCAGGATATTATCACCCTCTAAATATGTATTTTTATATGCATATGTATACTACATTGTATATATAGTACATATGTATATATGTATATCTGCAGAACTGAAACTGTAGATAAGTGTAATGTGGTTCAAAATATGGTAAAGGTTTTTTTAAAATTTTATGTTGATATACACATCCCAACTAGTATTTTTGTGGTGTATCACTCAATAAGTATCTTAACCCTAGAGTGAATAATCTATTGACTTATAATTCTAAGTTTATGTTATAATATCTTCAGTTATGACACTAATTTTCATTTAGGGTAAACACCAATGAGTGACAATGAGGGCAATACAATGGCTGACCCCATATCTGGAATCCATGCCTGAATGGAATGCCAATGCTGGGAAATAATTGATTTCCAAATCTCCTCAATAAGTTTGTTCCAGGACTGAGTCTTTGTAAAATTTTTCTTTCTGTAATAGCCATCATACTTATGTGAGTTTTAATAAGCCTCTCTATCATAAAAGGGAAAGGAGGTCCCTTTACAAAAGATCAGGAAACTGCAAGTACTCCTGTTAAAATGCATCAAATGCGAAAGATGTACAGAACTTGGCACAGTGCAATGATGAAACTGCTAGAATCCCTGGATTCTTGGAAGTTTATTAACCAGAATTATTATAGGCTTTGCACTCAGGCAGAACAAGAGCTCCTTCATTGGTTTCTTTATGATCTTGCAATCTTGACATCTTTCTGAGCCTCAGTGATCTTCTGTAAAATAGGCAAACTATATCTATGACTTTACAGCATATTCCAAATGGAATGATGCACAAATATGAAACATTGATATTCAAAATATTAGTATTGTTGACACAGTGCTCTAAGGTCTGTTTTGGGACATTTAAAATAACAGTATTCAAAAGGAGTTCTATAACGATGACTGAAAACATTTTCAAATAGGAAAAACTATGTTGAGTGTCCAAATTACCTTTACTTATCCTTCATATCTCTCAGGGTAAACAAAAAACATACCCCCATTTTTTTTCTCTCTGAGAGTGAAGAGGAGACATGAAAAAAAGATTCTAAATTTAATAAAAATTAAAATTAGTAAGCTTGACTGAAACATTCTGGAAAAGAGGGATAATGATTAGACCTGGATTGTTAGATATTAAAATATATTATAAATCCACTGTGCTACTGAAAGAATAATTGGCAGGTAAAAGTGATAGAACAGAAATAATAAAACAGAGGTTAGTATAGATAGGAATTTAGCTCATGACTAAAGTGATAATAAAAAACCTTAGATATGTAGTACCTAGGCAACACATAATTTGTTTGAAAGACAATCATGTTATATTTCTACCTTCCATCATATATAAACATAAATTTCCTATAGAGTAGGATTATAACACCATAGGAGTTATTAAAATGTACTGGAAAAATATAGTTAAATATTTTTCTAAAATATTTTTCTAAGCCTTATGGAAAAGGACAAACCCAAAGGAAGAGTGATAACTCCACTATACAAATATTTATGCAATTTAACAAAATTTCAATAGAACCTGAGGAAAATTCCACAATATATGACAGTGTCATGTATATTATATATTGGGATCTTTAAAAATCAATAATAAGAAAAAATAATAAAAGTCATGAATGAATATTAAAAAATTAAGAAAGCCAAACAAGAACACACATGTGGGGAATTGGGACCTTGTAATTGCCTGGTGGGAGGCTAAGTCACTGTGATTGCTTTGGAGGTGAATGCATTGATATACGTTTAAAAGCTTTAAAATTTTTCTACCTCATAATTCAGTAATTCCACTTTCAAGAATTTATTTACAAGTAATTATAAGAAATGCCCACAAAAATGTATATGTTGTGTAGCATTACAAAAAGGCAACAGCATTAAATATGCAGCAAAAAGGTTAGAAACCTCTAGACTCGATGTGATTTCAAACTTCCTAACGACATTAGTTACGAATATTGATTTTCCTCAAGCGGTAGAAGAACAAATGCTTTTTGTTTTCTTTTTTTAGTATTATATTCTATGTTTTCCTAATCTTCCACATTAAACCTATATTGCTTATATAGACAGGAAAATCATTTTTAAACAGAAGTGATATATGATGAACAATGAACAGAGTAATTTATGTTGTATTCCTAAAATACAGAGGAGAGTGGGGCAATTGTTTGGGGATTGGTATGTTAAGATCAGTTTGCATAGGTACTTGAATGCCTGGCTAAGGAATTTCTATGTCATTGAGTAGGCAGTGGGGAGCCATTGATGTTCTTTGAGCAGGGAATTCACACAGTCAATTTGATGGTTATATGCAGGACTGAGTGAATGACTTTGCCTCTCTCTTGCAAAAGGGCCAATTGCGATCAAATTACAGTAGTTATGTCTTTAGTGGTCACAAGAATGTAACCTCAGAAATTTCAAAGTAATCAAGTACACTTAACTAGTACACAGTTTCTTAAATTAGAAATTCAAAGTAAGGCCTTGCTGTCAACTGCCATAAGATGCAGTCACATTCTAATCTTTGTGCTCCCCTCTCTGTTATCTCCTAAAAAGAATGAGCATGACGCTCATGAGATTCAAATGAAGAATCAACTGCCAGCACTACATCCACAATCTGGGTCCTGGAGATTTAAAATTATCATGTTGGCTTTATGCTAGATTTAAGTGTGAGGATAATAAGAGAGGTGGAGATCTCCATCACTTCTGTAACTTCTAACCAGCCTTGTCATGCACTGACCTGCTGAAAACGCAGACATTTCATAAGTCAATGGCTAAAGAGTGAATTTATATGGAATTTATGTGGAATTTTTAGATATTTAGAGCATTAACAGACTATATTAATGATAAGGACCTTTATGTCATCCCTCCTTAGGAGCCATCTTCCTTCCCATTTAAAACTTAGGTTTTAATGTGTGACTGCAAACTGGTTTCCAATTTGCTTACCGTGACTCTTTACAAATGATCTCT
>PVKH010008421.1:0-19519 GCA_004027955.1 Chaetophractus vellerosus | reverse complement strand
GGTTGTCACATGGCAAAGCACATGGCAGATCTCCTGGCCTCTCTGTTCTCTTCTGGGTTCATTGGTGTTCAGCTTCTTGCTTCCTGTCGCTTTCTCTGTTTGAATTTCATTCCTCTTATAAAGGACTCCACTGGTAGGATTAAGGCCCATCTTGATCGAGGTGGGCCACACTTAACTGATGTAACCTCATTTAGAGGTCCTATTCACAAAGTGTTCATTCGCACAAAAATGGATTAAATTTCAGAGCATGTTTTTCTTGGTTACATACAGCTTCAAACCACCATAGGAATTAAATATCTGTTTTGTTTTGTTTTGTTTTGTTTTCTAGCCTGCTTCTTATTTCCTCTAAGTCAAGTAGGTGCAGGAATCTCTCTGGGGGAAATGGGGGAGGGCAAGGTGAAGAAAAGGGAATTCCAGGGAGGAAAGTTTTTAAAATCCTAGGCTAAGTGTAAAAATCTCATCTTAATACAGACTGGACTCCAATATCCTAAACATTTCAAAATTCATCAGCAATGTCTGATGTTAACAAGATATATTAAGTCCCGGTCTCCTAGAGTGGTCAAGAGCCATTTCTAATGACAATGAAGGACTGAAGAATGACTGAGTGAACCATATTGCCTTTGTTATTAACAGCCTTCAATGCTGAGGCAGCTTAAGAGGCAGCAAGGCAGGGTGAACAAGGAGGCTTCAGTGGATTCAGCCAGCAAGACTGCTGTTTAAGGAGAGAGGCTAGAATTCAGGGGGAAGTGTGGGGCCATTAGCTCAAGAAATCAAGACTTTCAGTGAGGGAAAGGAATTATATCAGGTTGAAAATAAGAATCCTAGGTCTATGTGAGCAACTGGTAGTAAGACTTTAAGAAGCAGTTAATATAATGTAAAGAGAAGGTTAAAAATTCTGTGTTGTAACCACAGGACACAAACTGCTCATGCTCTCTGCTCCTTTATAAAAAAGATTCTCTATTCTCTATAATTGAGCAAGGGTAAGAGAGCCCCAGAGGTTGGCATTTGTCGTGTTGAGGCAGAGATTTCAGATGTGTTGGGGGTACAGTTGGGGTGGAGTAGCAGAGATTAGAGGTAAGGTGCTATCTTTTTACTGTATTCTGTCTGAATAAGAAAGGAATGCTCACTCTTATCTAAGTTTCTCTTACACTTAGGAGGGGAGTCTTCAGTACCTAACATACTGCCTGGTCCTAGCACACTGCCTAAAACATAGTGGCTGCATAGTAAATATCCTGTAATCAAATCCAGGATTTTAATCTGGGTATAATAACGGGGGTTCATAGTTCCTTGATAGCATTTTTAGTGGTTTAAACAACATATGTTTATTATTTTACAATCTCCGTGGGTTAGGAGTGCAGGCACTGTAGCAACCTACATCTCTGCCAGGCTATATTCTTTTCTGGAGTTCAGTCCTCTTTCAAGATAACGTGGTTGTTGGCAGAATTCCTTGCAGTTGTACAACTGAGGTCTACATTTTCTTGCTGCTGTACTAATAGCTCTCACATTCTAGAGCCCCCTTGCAGGTATCTCTTAAACTTGGCAGCTTATTTATTCAAGCCCACCCAAGATAATCTCCCTTTTCAAAGAAATTTGGGCACCTGCAAATCTCTTAACTTTTGTCTTAGTTTCACCATAGCATTTAAAAAATTAAGCCAGATGAAGGAAAACCGAATGTCCAACTTCCTCTCTGGTATCAATGTCTAGAAATTATTGAAATATTATCATCATTATAAACTTCTTTGTATCTAAATTGAGATATCACAAACATAAATTTGCAAATTTTAATAGCATGACCAGGTATCATAGAATCATTGAATCACCAAATATGAGAAGAACAAGAAAAATACCTTAATCTATTTCCCTCCTTATACAAATACATTTTGTTCTCTATTGTCCAAACATCTTTTTTCTGAAAAAAAGATAAGCATTCACTATTAAATGGAAATATTTATAAATGCTATAATCTAGAGCTTAATTCCACTTTATTGACATTATCACAGAAATGCAAATAAAATAAATTATGTGATAATTTTACTCATATCACAACCCTTTTTTTTGAGCTGAAGAGAGTATGATGAATGTAGCATTATTCAGGTCATAGCCACTCAGCTATTTTTCAGCAACTTGAATGAAATTTTTTTTCTGTGAAAATTCAAGATGAGGTCTTTTCTTGTTTTTATTTTTGTTTTTTGAAGGGTTCAAGTATTAGGCAGAACACTTTTTCTGAAAATATTGTAAAAGCATTCTGAGGTGGGTATCAGGTTTTTCTATAGGGTCGGGGAAGTGATTTATATTCATTTAGCACTGTTTCTTTAAATGTTTATATTCTCAATTGGCAAAGAGTGAATTTTCAGCAAATTAAAGTATGTCAGTAGGAAACTCACAGTGATTGTTCCCTGCTGGAAGGATTAAATAAATGTAGAGTTCAAGCTGGCTTAGGCAGTGAACTGTAAACGACTGACAGAGTTTGAGGGTACAAAAATCTATCTTCCATCATCCTCTGTTTGCCTTGCCAATGCCATAGTCTGGACTAATAGCAATAAGGTTACCTTTCCTTTATCTGCCTCCCTGCTGGCTAAGAGTTGAAGCTTTCTGTACTAGCAAGTGCCCACAAATCAGGGCACTGGCCACTGTTAGTAACGGCATAAAGAATGTAGTCCAACAGTCTGGCCATACCTGTTAGTCCTTTCACATGAGAATACCTTAGAATTTGTATTACCTGCCTCATGGCTTTGTTACTGAGGATTTAATAGGAGAATGTTCACAGAAGTGTCTTGCAAACAATAATCTAAAAATATGTAGTAATGTATAATATTCTATCTGGGGGAGTATATATATATATATACACACACATATATACATACATACATGTACATATATATATACTGTTAAGAATCTAGATCAACTCTTTTTCTTCACAGCAAAATCATTTTTTTAAATTATTGTCAAGTAAAATAATTCTGTAAACTTGAATAGTGTCTATTCTCTTTTGTACTCTGAAAACTTTCTATAATAAAAATAAAATAATATTTAAATTCTACACCACATCAGAAACTGAACTAAGGTCTTTAATAGATTAATGCCTCATTTATTTCCCAAAACAACCATGAGAGACAGGTATCATTATTTTAATTAACAAATAAGAAACCGAATGCCAAAGGCTTTCATTAAAATTGTTAAAAGTATATTCTTGATTCAGACATGCAGGAATAAACACCACATTAACAATATACTTCTTTGGTTTTATCATAGTTAAAACCACAAGCTGATGATTTAGGTGTATATACAAATTTAATTGACAGGCAGGTACTCTTATTCTCATTAATGGAAGAGAAAAATTAAAGCTAGGTATATTTATAAATTGTGCATGTTGAAGGTCATGATCAATATTCAAATCCAGATAGACTAGAGCTAAAACTTGTGATGTCTCCATTCACTTATTTATTCAAAAAGTATTTCTCGAGAACCTTTTAATATCGAGAAGTTCTGAGCAAAATTACGGAAGCCCCTTTTATCATGGAACTTAGCTTTGAGTGCTGGAAACAGAAATTAAACTAAATCAAATAAAGAAATATAACTGACTTCTTATCATTCAAGTGTCAGCAAAATATCTCCTCAGAGAAGCCCACTCCACCTCCACTAATGAGGCTGCTGCCCTCTCTCCTCAGTGGTTTCCATCACACTACACTGAGTTATGTCGGAGCATTTATTTGTTTGTTGACTTGGGTTTTTTGCTCATTTATTGCCTATATCCCATTAGAATAGAAGCTCCTGAGAGCAGGGATCTTATCTGACTCATTTACTTTTGTTCCCCAGTGCTTGGGATTATGCCTGCCTGTCTCATAATTTACTAGTTTGTTCATTAGGTATTTGTTGACAAAGGAGAAGGAAGAAAGGGCTGCTGAGAGGAAGTACAGAGTATTATGAAAGCATATACCTGATTTGAGAAATGAGAAATATTTGAGGATGTAATATTTGCACTGAAATCTGAAGAATGAATGAGGGTCCAGAGGAAAAGTTGTTTGTGTGTGTGTTTGCATGTGCGTGTGTGTTTGGGAGGGGCAACGAGGAGTTTCAGGCAGATGTAAGAGTGCAAAGGCCTGTGGTAGACTGAGCATGCCAAACATGAAGAAAGGAGGGAAGGCCAGCATGGCTGGTGTTGGGAGAATCAAGGGCAGTTTAGTGCAACGTGTAGCTGGAGTAGTAGGTGGAGCAGAAGCTTGTGGGAATTTTGACTTTATCTAAAGAGCAAAGGGGAGTCACTGAAATGTTTTAATCAGGCAATAAGTATAATGAGGTTTGCCTTTTCAAGAAGATCTCTTTTTGATGTGGGGAGAAGAAAGAAAAGAGACCAAGAGACCCAGTGGATGCAGATACCCTGGTGTGGAGTCTCTGCAATAGTCTGGAAATTGAACCAAGGGAGCTTGGGTGACTTTTGATAATGGGCATCAACATGAACTCTTTAGGAGCTAAAACCAGCCAGAATCTGTCATGGAGGAGAAATGAGGGATAGAAGAGATTAGGACAAACTGGGTGAATCCTAGGTTTACTGCCTGTGGGATTGAAGGGCATCTCTCAGGAAACATGGCAGAGGAGCAGAGAAGGAGTTGGCAAGAAGGATGATCTCTGCCTCCTGTTTTTATGCAGCTTCTCATTGGTCTTGAAAGATTTTGTAGAGTAAAGATATTGTTTGTACTTACAAACGCCTGAGGATTTTAGAGATAATTAGGGCAGAGCCCATTACAGAAACCAGGTGCCCTTATTTCAGTCCTCTCTACATGTGAACCATAATATTGCTTATTTTAAATAATTAGTGGATTTGGAACTAGAAAAGGTTAAATCCATATGATTACAACTATTGATCTAATTTCTGAAAAAAATTTGTTTTATTAAATAAATTCCTACATAGGTCTCAACATCCAGATTGTGGTTTTAACTGTGATAATCCTAAAGATAGAAAGATACATGCCCTCAACCCCAAGGTTTTCTTTTCATGTTAGAATGGATTTAAATATTCTGAGAAATATAATTAACTATTTACATGCTAATACATATCTCTGAACATTACTAAGAATTTCAAAGAATGAAGAAGGAAGACTGGGAATAGGTAAATATTGGAATAAGAACATCCAGTTCCTAAAACGTGAAAGTAGAATCGGATCTCATTATACAATATAAAAAGGATTACAGAACCCACAGCACAAAGGAGGTCTGTTGCTTCTCTTTTGATGTGCCTGTGTAGGGAAACTGCAATTAGTGGTAATAGGAGTTGCATGTGTCGCTCAAAGGGGCTTGATGCAAGATTGCAGCAGGGTACAAAATGGTACAAGCAAAATCCCAATCTCATTACCAACATATAATTTTATTGTCTCCTTTACATAGCATAATTATTTCGTTATCAGTACTTCTCCAACCCATTACATCACAAATGCAATTATAAATGTATTATAAATTCAACCAAGCCGATAAAAAAAATCAAATGTAGCAAATTGATTTGGAGCGAAGGAGAGGGTTAGAAAGTAAATGGTGGTCAAGTTGTATATGGAATGTTGCCTACTCTTATGGTTCTAAAGAATACATGTTAAACTTAAAGACAAATTCTCAGTTCTCATACAGAAGCATATTTTCTTTATTAAATTCTGGTTCTAACATAGCTAGAATTTTCCCAGGCAATGGATAATCCATTGAATTTTGCAATCTGGCTTCCATTCATCCCCTTCCTATAATAATTTCTGCAATGTTTTCCTAGAATTGATCTGTTTTTAACACTCTTAGATTTGCTTAGCTCCATGTAGACCCTGCCTATATGTTAGCATCCATTATGCACATTCAAAGATGCATAACCATTTAAACTTGAATGCATATCATAAGTGTATATATAGATGTATAAATATGTAACTAATCCAGATGGACCTCCATGCTGAGAATTTATTTATATAC
Organism: Chaetophractus vellerosus; assembly: GCA_004027955.1. Classification (NCBI taxonomy): domain Eukaryota; kingdom Metazoa; phylum Chordata; class Mammalia; order Cingulata; family Chlamyphoridae; genus Chaetophractus; species Chaetophractus vellerosus. The sequence goes on along the minus strand of PVKH010008421.1, from coordinate 13,579 downwards.
ACATAATATCACAGGGCACAAATAAAGCTTTTTATCTGTAAATACATCTAAGCATATCAGAGTATTTCTTATCTATTTCTCTTCCTTAAAAAGTATTTGACCATTTAACCTTTTATGGTAAAATTTCCTTGATTGATTCAGTATCTTCTCTCTTCTGTATTTTAATTCCTATTCACCCTTCATAGAATGAAGTAAGACATCTGTTTTTGTCCTCTACAGCATTTTTGAGTTCATTATACAATACATGATAAGCTTTACTCCATGTTAATAGTTTTGCTGAGATTATCATGATAAAAGTGAGCATTAATTTTTATATAGCATCTTTTTTCCCACTAAGTTATTTAGATTAGAAGTTACTTGCAGCTGGGTCCAAAAGCTCAGTGGAGCTGCAACTCCTACTCTACAACTCAATGGACTCACCCAGGACACCTAGTGGGGAGATGATGATGGACAACGGCTATCCCAGGGAATGGAGAGAGTCTGCAGCTTCAGGCAGGATAATCTCATCCATTTTATCCACGGGATATAAGCCCCTTCCCACTTGGTGGTGGAGGGGACATCACAATCCCAGACTCCTCAGGATTGGGGGAAGAGCTATGGACTAGAGTGGACTTGCTGGTATCCTGTTATAGACTTATTGTGATTCACGCAATGGAAGAAATTGCAAAATTATGTGGAGCCGGTGGCCACTGGACACTTTGGGGGCAGGGAGAGGGAAAAGCAGATGTAACACAGGGGCTTTTTCAGGATTTGGGAATTATCCTGTGTGACACTGCAATGACAGATATAGGCCATTTTATTTATTTATTTATTTATTTTTAAAGATTTATTTATTTTATTACATATCTCCCCTTCTCCCCCCGCTGCGGCAACGCGCCGAGACTGGTCACTGCGCAGGCATGGCTTTCCCCCCTTGTGGGCGGCGTCTGCTTCCGTTCATGGCCGGCTCTCAGTTCGCGGGTGGCTGGCTGCGCTCCATTCGCGGGTGACCTGCCCTGCCCGTGGCGGCTTTTGCCCTGTCCGTGGCAGCTTTTTGCCCTGCCCACGGTGGCTCTGCCCACCCATGGCAGCTTGCCCTTCTCAAGGTGGTCTGCCTGCTAGGAGAGGTCCCCGGGAACCGAACCCGGGGCCTCCCATGTGGTATGCCAGTGCCCTATCCACTGGGCTATCAAGCCGGCCCCTAGGCCATTTTATACCATCATAAACATGCAGAACTGTGTGGGAGAGAGTGTGGTCTACAATGTGAACTATATGGTCCATGCTGAGTGGCAAAGCCCCAAAATGTGTATATCTATTGCAGGTGATGTGCCACACTAATGAAGAGTGTATATGTGGGAGGTTGTGGGAGGTGTGGGAGACGGGGTGTATGGGTATCCCCGTATTTTTTGTGTAATATTTATGTAATCAAAGTATCTTTTTTTAAATTAATTAAAAAATTGAAAAAAATAAAATATAATTGCTGTCAAAAAAAAAAGAAGTTACTTGATTAAATATATGAGGTGGTATCACAAACTTGGAAAATACAGTCTCTTTATTCCTCTACCACTAGTCTGAATTTAAAAAGCCCTGAATTGCTGGATTGTAGGGGGCGGGGGTGAGAGGAAGCAGTCCAATTTGTCTTAAATTTAATTTGATGCAAAAAGTAACTATATGATGCTTAATCTCTTTAGATGGATATTCTCAACATTTCATTCACTCAAGCCCCCTTATCTCCTTTCTCGAAAATAGCACATTTAAAACAAAAGCATTCCTAGGGCCTGCCGAGGTCTCCAGGACCTGCTTTGCTCTGCCCCTCTTTACCTGATGGCTACTGAACCTGTTGTTGAAGTCTTTAGCCATGATGGTAGGTGATTGGCTCCTATTCTCTTTTCAGGTTTCATTGTCAAATACAAGCCCCCTAAAATCCTCATGGCTTTTCTTGAGGGGAGGAACAGTAAGTCCTGAAGATAGAAGGTGCCTGAGAACTGAACAACGTAACAGACAGAAATTTTCTCCAGTTTTATACCTCTCAATATGCAAGTACACCTTCATCTGTACCTAGCTTTTTCCTTATCTGTTATTGTAATACATCAGTGGCCCTTAAACTTTAGCATATACTAGGATCAGCTGGAAGGCTTTTTAAAAATCTTCCTCCCTCTAGAGAGTCCTTTGAAACAGCATACAGATATGGTCTAGTCTGCCTATCTTACAAAAAGAAATAGAAAGAAAAAAAAAAAGGCAAACAGAAGAGAAAAGCAAATGCAAACACAGTGACTTTCTTGGATCCAATATGCATCCCCAGCCACCACTCTCTCACCATCTCTAGAAAGCCAAGTTTCTTAAAGGAGTTTTCTACTCATGCTGTAGCTACTTGAATACCATCTATTTGTTCTAGCTTTCTACAGTTTGGGTTCTGTTTTCACTGTTTCGGCTATACCGTAACTCCCAGTGTGTTTCATCTAGACAAATTTTATACTTTTATGGAATTATTTCAAAGTTACTCTTAGCCAGGGGAAATACATATTTTAAGTTGAAATTAAACTTTCAGGGAATTTTAATAAATTATAGAGTCTGTTTCAAACTAGTTCTGCCTCTTAAAATTGTATAATTATGGACAAAGTGCTTAATCTCTCTGATGCTCAAATTTTACAAATGTCAAATTGAATTTATGATTCCTAACTTGCAAGATCATTTTGAAGATATGGGCTTTTATACATACAATGGCCAGAATATTACTTGGAATGTCAAATGGTAAGCAAATAATAATAATAATATAAATAAATAATAATGATAACAATAAAACTTTGACCTTTAGAACACAGGAAAGTCAGATTATTTTAAATCTTTGCCTTGTCACCAACAATCAGAATGCAAAGGTGCCCTAATTAAGTGGTTTTCTAAGCAGGGTATTTAATTATAAGTAAATTTGAATGAACCATAAGAATGCTTCCCAACGAGTTAAGTGGATGATTTGTTGAAAACGACCACTTACCATCCAACAAACCTGCAGACAGGTCCTGCTGGCTCTTGAATCATGGGAACTAAAACATTTTCTTATGAACCAAGGATTTCCCAAGTATATCCCTTGTGTGCTAAACATATTCCTCTCTGTCCCCACTGTAACCACAGCCCTAATGTTGTCTCACAATCAAGGTGAATCACCCATAGTGGATTTAGTGAGCCTTACAGAATCAGCTCACCTTACACAGTTCTGGCTATGTGGTCACTTGACTCCATCTTTACCAGGACACAGAGACAAACCAGGGGCTATTTTTCAAAATACAAACATTTTTCCTCTGAAAGTAGCCCCAGAATTGTAGGGAGTTACACTGATTATTCTATTTGTGCCATAAACCCCACACATTATCGTTTCTCACCCCAGATACCTAAATATCAACGGGTCTCCTGGGTCATGTGTCCCAAGCAGCAAAATTCCATGCAGTCCAACCTAGATCTGCTGCTGAACTCCTTCCTGCCTGCTCTGGGCCCTAATAAAGTTGGCCCCCTTTTCACATCATCCAATGTAGGGGCCAGAAGATCATCTTCCCAGATGTGGCATATGCTGCCTCCAAAACATAAGGGAGCTTATCAGGTGTTGTGCTTCCTTTGTAGTGGGAGAATAAAATGCAATAATAAATGCTAGGGTTGTCCGAGCTTTCACCAACTAACGGGATCTTTAAAAATTTGGGGATGTGTCAGGCTCCTGAAAATTTGTTCGGTTTATCCTGCACCCTCTGAAGCACATTGGTCCTACTATCGCCTCCAGCTACTTGCCATTTCTTGCTCATCAGGTTTGACTAGCATGATGTCGTCAGTATAGAGTGCCAGCATAATATTCTTCAGAATGTCCAACCAGTTCAGATCTCCTTGACAGGAGAAAGTGTTAACATAGGCCCGGGGCAAGACTGCGATGTATACTATTGTCTGCTCCCAGGGGATGCTAATTGTTTCTGTTCCTTTTTTGTTAAAGAGATGGGAAAAAGAAAAAGGAAAGAAAAAAAAAAACACATTTTCCAGATCAAAAATCACATAGACCACATACCTGAGGCTGGGTTTATCTGCAAAGTGACCATTTCTAGAACAGCAGCTATAACTGAGGATACTGATAGATCGAGTTTGCAGTTGTCAATAGTCATCATCCAGGAACTATCTCCCATCTCGCTTTTATAGAGGTTAGACTTATGATGTAAATGGAGAGATGTCAGGGACCACTAACCCTGCCTCCTTGAGGGGCACTAATCTCTGCCATTCTCCCCAGCATGGGATATTGTTTCTGATTTACAGTCTTGGCTGGGAGAGCAGTTTCAGAGATATCCACTTAATCTTCCACACTATATTAGGCTTCAAATAAGGGAAACAGTAGAGACTGTGCTGGTGACCAAATATGTTCATTTCAGGTATATGTAGGCACATTTCCACTGGGTGTTTCACAAACGGAGTAGACAATGGTAAGCCAGACCTCAGCCAAGACTTCATCTATCACCTGACTCTGTAGACCATTTTCCAACAGAGGGTCCATGATGACACTTTAGTTCACTGGATTCGATGTCAACTTTAAGTCCAATGACCTAGAAATGTTTGGGGATTCCCTTTATTTCAATTAATAATTACCTGACAATGTCCATGGGTAATTTTGGGGAAAGACTTGCAGAACCATTAATGTATATATCTGTTGTATTTTGCAGGATCCTTCCTTCTGAAGACTGGCATCTCCTTCAGTCAGTGGGTTCTGGTCTGGAAATCGGCTCAAGTCTGGAAGCTGAGCAAAAGATTCTGGCATTTTATTGGGGCCATTACCCTTAGTCTCCTGATTAGCCATCCATGATTCTTTTTGAATGTATAGCTTGAGCAGTAACATTTTTGCCTGTCCATCAATCTTGCCCCTACAGAGATTGTGTTCTATTAACCATGCCCTAAAATCTCTGTGGGTTAGGGTCCTTTTACTGCCACCCTAACCATACTACTAACTAAACACTATGTCACCTGACCACTATTGTTTTGAGGTCATATTGCTATCAGTGAGTCCAGTTATATATTGGCATTTCCTATAGTCAGTCCCAGTCTATAAAGGACAGTCAGTCACCACTAAGCTTCTCAGGGCTGATGGGGATCCTCTTACTGGTGCATTCCTTAGTGCTTGGATAAAATGGCATTCCTCCAGGCCCTCCCATGGAGCATTGTCATCTAGTGGGTTTTCTGGCTTTACATAGTATGTCAACTCGAGCATGCCTATTTCCCTGAGACTTTTTTGTCTTTATTTTAGTGCCTGCCATGGCGGTTCTGGAATTTCTACCTTACTTAATATGGGCCAATGTTTTCCCCATGATCTACACATCATCCTAGAGCATGTTTAGTGTCTTTGTCAGGGTACAAAACTAATATTCCAGGAAATTTCTTCTACACCAGTACCTCTCCCTTATCCAAACTTATGTCCTGCCTTCCTTGATCCATCATCCCCAGAATTCAGTGGGACTCTGAAGCTTTTTTGTGTCAAAATCTCTTTTCTCCCTTAGCAGGTCCAGCACTTCTTCAGTCAGCTTGTACTGTGACATAAGCTCAGTTATTGGCATAGTGGCCAGGAGTGAAGAGATCCTGCATGGGGAGTTGCTGTCTTTCAGAGCAGAGACGTCTGCATTGTTTTCAAGCAAAGAGAGAGCACCATCCTTAATAGCAAGGCATAGACTACTTCTTTAGGCTCAGGGGTTTCAAGAAAATCTTGAAAGTCAAAATATTCAGAGGCATCAACCAACTTTCTCCCATGACTCAGAGTCCTATTCTTTTCAAACTAGGTTTCCAACCTGGCCGTTGTGGACTTTCCTAAGTTGAGAACTCAATTTTTTATGTGGGAGCTCTGCTGGTTTGTCCTGCATTTTCTCTGCCCTCCAACTACAAGAATAAAGAGAGAGCCTCATTTTATCCTATCAAGGAGGCTCTCTCTTTTCTATTCCTCAGCTTTTCATTGCCTATTAATCACTCCTTGCTTTTCATTATCATTTCCCAAGTCATCAACCACCCAATTCTCCTGCCTTATGGTTACTGTTTATCAAATATTTCTCAAACACACGACACATTGCCCTGCCAGTGCATTTACTATCAATTGTATATGGTTCCTTTTTACATCTTTGGCATTTTTAACAATTATTCCACTTTCTTGAGCTAGGGGCTGTCTGTACTCAAACTAATACCATTCTCATTGCCAGTTGACTGATGGATGATCCAGCTGCAGAACCCTGTCTGAGCATGTTTTTTCTTGGACCACCCCAGAAACCAACAATTGAAGGTTTTTCTTATGGGAAGCAGACTCTGGGGTGGAGATTAATATGCAGGAAGATTGGGCAGAGGGAGAACCTGAGCTGCAATGCAGTATGAACAATTAACTCAGCTGACTCAAGGCAGAACTCTGAAGTTGGAATAGACCTTTCAGTTTGTCCTCCATTTTGGCCAGGGGCCAGGCCTTTATATTCCCTCTTCAACGGCTCTATTGATGGAGACTAACCTCAGAAAGAGGATGTGACCTTGGACAAGGCATCTCTCCAGCTGAGGACAATTTCTCCGAAAGGATTGAGAGCTGAGATTTGTCAGCAGGCAATACTTCTGACAGCTGCAGAGGTACGTTTTTCAGTTCTAAAGGCAGATCAGTGTGGAACATCACAATAACTACTACATCTTCCTTTATCTAATTGTGGGGAAATGGTGGTGCTGGAAATATACCAGAGGCTTAAAATCATAAATGGAGAATAAATACAAAGCCACTTTCAAAAAAGTGTCCCTGAACTGTTTGCTGCCCTTGAGCTTCTGTTGTGCTAATTATGTTTTAAATTATATGTTTAAAATTATAAACATGTTTTAAATTATCGCAATATAATATTTATTTTACTCAAAATTTCTATTATTGAGAGAGAATTCTTACTGCATACAATAAGTGTTCGTTCAATAAATTTGCTTCTATTTATTGAATATGTGACACTCTGCTAAGCACCTGACATCTGTAAACTCTTAGATAATTATTTGCAGATAGTAAATGAAACTAAATGTTAGCAATTGATATTTACTATTTTTACCTCATTGCATCCTTATAGTAAACCATGAAGAGAGGGTATAAGTATTTTTATGGTAAATCTATTATATGGGGAAACTGAGACTCAGAGACGTTAAAAACTTGCTGAAAGTCACAAAGATAAACACCAGCAAAGCTAGGCTTGGGAGGTAGAACTGTTTCCCTCAAATGACCATGCTCTGTACTATTAGCCTTTATTTCTTATATTTATTGAACTATTGCACCTTTGGCACCAGCATACTTACCTTTAAAAATGTATTTAATTACTTTACTTTATAGTTTCCTAAAGCAATTTTTTGTATTTTGTTACAGCACATTCATGTATGTGATAAAAAATACCAGTCAAATCATTTTAGTATAAACATTTTTACAGTCATAGAGTAACATTTTTCCTGCTTGTGCTCAAATTTAAGACCATGAGAGAACATGAAAGGTAGTATTGGTCTAAGATATGTAATTTTTCTTCGTTTTCACAGATATGAGAACTTGTAAGAAAATCGAATTTCTACCCCAGATTACTTCCTTAATTTAATAGACACACATGGTCTTAGAGCTTTTAGAAAATTTCCCAGAAATATGCTTGTGTTTAGAACAAGTAAAAAAAGTTATTTAAAAGTACATTATTATCTTCTTGTTCAGAAATATAAAACATATTTATCAGATAGTTAATTCTGTTTGCACATTGGGAATTTAATTTTAAATAAATAGATAATTTAACTTTGCTTTAGCAGAATTATTTAAAACTCAATCTCCTACAATTATTTTTCAGAGAAAAAAATGCATAGCATAATTAATAAAATTAATGGGATTTTGGCTAGTCTTCATAAACATATGAAGATCAAGTCAAATCAAGGGTAAGAGTTTCTAGTTTAAACTGCGTTCAAGTCATTTTGAATTTGGCCTGTAAACTTTGGTCAGGAAACTTTTGTTATCAGTTTGTACCTTAATGAAAATTTCTTGTTAATTTATGTATTTTTTTTTTAGATTTTTTTTTAAATTTATATCTCCCCCCGCCCTTGCTGCTTGTGCTTGCTGTGTTCATCTTGCTTTTGTCTTTTTCTGTATCTGCCTGTCTCCCCCTGGTGCGGCATCCCGCTGAGTTAGCTCACCGCGCAGCGGCTTTGCCTGCTCTGCGGTGGCTTGCCTTGTCAAGCAGGCCCCAGGAACCAAACCCGGGCCTCCCATGTGGTAAACCAGAGCCCTACCAATTGAGCCACAGCTGGTTCCCTGTGTATTTTTTTTTTTAAACAACATATCTCTCTACCTGATGGTGGTTTGGCTGTGTGAAAACCAGAATAAAGATAGTAAACATAGAGGTGAGAGTCTCTAATAATTTATCAGAATTTTCAAGCTGTAATATATTTCATAATAATTTCATGGTATTATTAATCACATACAATCCAAATTGAAACAGTTTTTTATCAGAGCTTCACTTGTAATTGATATGTTAATTTGTTTTACACATCAATAATTCTACTCCAGGTTGGTGATTAGAACAGTATTTTCTACAATAATTTTTTTGAATCTTATCTCTCCAGAATTTTGGTTAAAAAAATTGGGGGAATCCTGCATAATTATCTCCTGGAGAATTACTTCCTACATTAGCCCAGTGACCTCTCTGAGCAGCCTGCAGTAAATAAATTTGTTTCATGTGTTCACTTAAAATTTGTGAAATCCTGATCTAGATATTTTATTATATATGCTGAAAGATTTTAATTCTGTGGTCTCCAATTTGGCAACTGACAGTAAAACAGAAAGCAAAAAATGCCTATGGACTTCATATTGTTATACATAATTATTATATTGAATTTGTTGTCACCTGCACAAAACTTAAGTTTGAGGTATATTAAATCAACGGTAAGATTTTGTTCAGTTTATAGTGTTTCTAAATCAAGTCCTTTGATTGTTATAGGTCAAGCAGTTTAAACAAATGAAGGACCTCGTGTTGAGAAATTAGTGACAGGTCATTTGATTTCAGAATTAAATATATTGTATAATGCAGAAACAATGTGTAATTCATAAGCAACAGGAATTTTTGTACTAGAATAATAAATTAAGAAATTTCCTAAATGAAATAAATTTTTAAATATTTTAGCTGAAAATAAGTAATATTTAAATCAGTATTATTTTATAACATTAGAAAACTGATTTAGCGTCCAAGTTATATTTTTAAGATGAATTTGTTTTATTCATACACCACACTAGACTATTGTGGAAGAGGTCTTATAAGAAAAGGAGGGATTATATGAAATAATGTCATTTTCACATGAGGGAAAGATGTGATCATAAAGATGTTCAGGGAATGCGTTACAGCTTCCTACAGAAAATGGAGAGGAGGCACCAACTATCTCTTAGATTATTTTTGGATGTGCTTTTCATACAAATGTATATGTCAGAAGAAGCTTGTTTTCATTTAATAAGTAAGAAATATTTGCATTGGATATTTTTGCATCTAAGATCTGATATAATTTAGGTACCTGGAATCCACTAATGGAAGGGCAAGAAAGTACATCACCTTTTTTTTTACCTTAATGCCCAAATACTAAACTTTGTTGGTAAGATAACCTGTACCTTTAGTTTTATCAGAAAAAGTAAAGGTCATCTGGTTACCTGACAGTATTTTGAGAATCCATTTAATGTCTATGCCAGTGAATGGAGTCCTACACTTGCTTGAGTTCCCTTGTGCAACTAATGATAGGATGAAAGAATGAATTTTTATGTGGGTATTAAATGATTTTTAGACAGTAATTACTTCCAGGAGCTATCACTGCAGTTCAGTCAGCTAAAGATTCTCTTGAACAATTTTCCCGTAGAAATTATCTTCCCTCCACTCCACTCTTAAATGGATTGAGTTATTCAAGATTGTTGGGATCGTTCAGGGGATTTATTAAATAACAGTTTGCAGGAAGTATGAACACATTGATAAGACAGGGAAAGGTAGATGGAGACCAAAGTATTAGATTTATTATTGTAATTATTACTTTATTATTAAACTGGAGAATGTACTAGTATAAGACATAAATGAGCTTTCTAAGCAAATCCAAATTTAAACAGACCAAAGTCCTAGTTTAGGACAAGATTTATGACTTGAAAAGACAGAGAATAATTTGGTCTTTTTGCAAGCATCTGGCTCCCGCAAGGGAAAAAGGATGATCTGATTTGAGCAGCGTGTGCTCGATTTGTTTTTCTCTGATTGACCAATCAGGTGATCACAACCTTTCCTCTGGGGCAGAATGAGTTCAACTTCCTCAAAGTGGAAAGAAACATGGGAGTATGGGTGAAGGGTTGTCGCCTAAGAATGTTACTTGAATGATATTCCAGGAGGAGCTGTGATGTCATTGAACACACATTGGATTTTTGAATCAGGAAATCTGGGTGAGGGTTTGGTTCTACCGTTCAGATGCTGTTTTCCCTTCAAGGTGTTGAAATTCTCTAAGCTCCAGGTTTCTCCTTTGTAAATTAATAATAATGCATAACTTTCAAAGTTATTTTAAGGGTTAAATTAAATAATGCATGAAACTGTAAATATAAAATATTATGTTATTAATAGTATAGGTGAATCAAGAGTTATTGATCACTGTGCTGAGCACTGGATATATAAAGTTAAAAAAGCCATTGAGAAAGAGAAATATCAACAGATCATTTCAAGAAAAGGATTGTAATGGGAAATGAAATGGTCAGTGTTATAGGTGCATTGAAGTCGCAATCTTTAAAAGCATGGGAATATTTAAGTTACTCAAAATTTTTAATACAGAGGATATGAATCCATGGAATAAAAAGCAGCTAAATTTATGCCCATGGTTCTCTTCATATACTTACTTCCCTCCTCTAATTGATATTTATATGAATATAAATTCTATGAATTGAAACAATGCACTATATAGTGATGGCACATACTGGTAACATTGGCTGTATCAACATCGGGCTGTGAAACTAGGGAGCATGTTCCGGCATCAGAAAGCTTACAGGAGAGGGTCAGCATATGAGATGAAAGCCAAGTGACTGTTCCAGGAACAGAAAAAGCTGGGGAAATGAAAGGGATAGAATCTGTGTAGTAGTCTATGGTCAAAACCAAATAAGGACTAAAGGTTGGGGAAATGTACAGGAACTATATAGACTTTCACAGAAGAGCATCAATTCCTTGAACTGAGATAGCCCGATCATCCTCCTTCTTAAAAGTAGAGCTGTCTTATACAGACAGCTGAAAGTTCCATTGTTCAACCTATTTTTTCAAAGCAAGAAAACATTAAATAAAACCAGAACAATGCCAATTAGCTTTTGTAATATTGTTTATTATTTATTTTTATTTTTTTACTTATTAAATAAAAAAGATAGGTCCTATATTAGTCAGCCAAAGGGGTGCTGATGCAAAATACCAGAAATTTGTTGGCTTTTATAAAAGGTATTTATTTGGTGTAGAAGCTTACAGTTACCAGGCCTTAAAGCGTAAATTACTTCCCTCACCAAGTCTATTGCCACGTGTTGGAGCAAGATGGCTGCCAACATCTGCGATGGTTCAGGCTTCCTGGCTTCCTCTCTTCCTGGGGCTCGATTCTCTCTGGGTTCAGCTGCTCTGCTCCTCTGTGGGCTTACTTCCCCAGCTCCAGCTCAAAACTCTAGCATCAAAACTCCAACTCTGTCCTTTGCCATGTCTTTTATCTGTGAGTCTCTACCCATCAAGGGGTGGGGACTCAAGGTCCTACTGACATGACCCAATCAAAGCCTTAAACATAATTTAATGAAGTAAAAGTGAAACCTCAAACACACCAGTTTACAAACATAATCCAATATCTATTTTTGGAATTCATAAACAATATCAAACTGATCCTAAGAAAATGGAATGGAAAAAACTTACTGAAACCTAACTAAATATATTTTTCTTATCACATGCAGCATTGTTCCTAATAATATTTAAAGCACTAATAAAGAATCTCCCTAATAATGGCCTTGTGCTATACCAAATCAAAAAAGATAAACTCTCTCTGATCCACTGCAATATGAAATACAAATATTTTCATGGCGTTTTGGAAATGCTGTAATACCTGGTTTGTTTGTAGTGATACATGGTAAAGACTGATTTTATACTGTTGGGGAAAATTGGCAAATACCTTGTCTTTCATTCCAGAGAGTGTAATTTACAGGTTAATTGTGCATCGCAAACAGAGTATTTAGATTGGAGAGTTGTTTTCTCTATATTGCTATTGATCTAAATCCACAGGAAGAAAAAAAGGCATTAACTTGAGGGCAAAGAGGTGTCAGAAGTGATTTATAGATTTCATGGAGTGTCAGGAAATGGACATCACTATCTAGTAGCTTTTATGAATACTAAAGATGAAATTCCTCATGAACTTGGTTACAAAATAATCATTTGACAGGAACAAAATATTGACATAAAACCAATATGTCTTGTTCTTAAATGAATCATAGAGATAAATCATGGAGAAAGATTGTCCAATATTACAACCATGAGCAAAACGGTCAAATCACAGCTGTCTTCCAAGGTTACTAAAGGTTCCTTTTGTGCTCTTAAAGTACTCTAAATTCCTGAAGCAAGGATCTGAAATAAGCTGGACTCACCCTTGTAAACAGAATGCAAAAGTCACCCATCTGTTAGAGGTGATTGACCTCCATATTTACATACCCAAAAGTACCTGCTCAGAAAGCCATCTGGATAGTGTTACAGTGTCCTGATTAGCCAGAATTTGTGGTAAGAGGACTAAGAGCCACCAACAAAAAAGCAAATCAGTTCAAATAGGAGAAGTAGGGAAAATATACATAGACATATTTTCTTACCAAAAACTTGGAACACATGACAACAATTAATGTGTCAATATGAAAGATAATTCTAGCTGTTTTAATGAGTCATCAGAATAAAGGTAAATACCTGACGCAATATAGACAGAAAAGATATTGAAAGGTGGGGTTTGAATGGGAATGAAAACAGGTACATATTTTATATTTTTAAAAAGTATTATTTTCAGATTATTTACATAATTTGCCAGTACAAAAGAAAATGTTTTGTATTGTTCCCTTCTTGATACTTGCATGTATGTGATCTCAACATATTGTTTCTCTCTGCAACCTTATTGAGAGTTTCTCCTTAGATGAAGAGCAAACGCTTTCCTTCAACATTTTATTTCTCCAAAAATATTTCCCTCATTCTCCATCAATTCATAGGATTCCAGAGGTCAACCTGTTCTAGGCTATTCCCAAAGTGCCAACTGCTAGGTGTATCTTTTCTATAGGGTTTTTAATTAAGAGAATATTTTTCAGATACCTTGGCATTGCTGCAAGTTTTATTTTGTTCAAAATGACATCGAGTCCCTGTCATAATCTGAATATCAGCAGGGCAGAGCAAGCAATGGGTGATATATGGAGGTGGTAATTACTCATAACTACTGTGTTGAGAAAAAGAAAAAAGAAATATTTTTCCAGCACTCAAAAATGGAGACTTTCATGGGGCCGGCCGTATAGCCCAGTGGATAAGGGCGCCGGTATACCACATGGGAGGCCCTGGGTTCGGTTCCCGGGGACCTCTCCTAG
>PVKH010008420.1:0-11212 GCA_004027955.1 Chaetophractus vellerosus | reverse complement strand
AGGAAATTCTCTCCGAATGTTGAAATCAGTTCCCTTTTATAAGCAGTCAACTGAATGGATAACAGCATCATCCATTCTTCATCCAATCTTGCTGATTGATGCAGATGCAATTAGCCCCAGGCTTGCTGGACCCAACAGCTGGGCACAATTACCTGGCCGAGTTGACACATTAGCCTAGCCATCACAATACTCATAGAAATAAAGGAAACCATGGAAAAAGAACTGAGGAAAATCAGGGAAACAAGAGATGAACAAAAAGAGAATATCAATACAGAGATGGAAATTATGAAAAGGAAACAAATAGAGCTGCAGGCCACAGTAACAGAAATTTAAAAATTCCCTTGAGGGGTTTAACAGAAGATTGGAGCTGGCAGAAGAAAGAATCAGTGAATGTGAAGATAAGATAAGTGAAATCCAGTCTAAGGAGCCAAAAGAGGAAAAGGATGAAGAAAAGTGAACAGAGAATGAAAAATCTGTGGTATACTATCAAGCATACCAATGTATGCTTTATGGTTGTCCCAGAAGAAGAAGAAACATGAGGAATATTCAAATAAATAATGTCTGGAAACTTCCCAAATTTAACAAAAGGCTTGATATACACATCCAAAATGATCAATGAAACAGGATAAACAAAATATGTGCACACTACATCCCATTATATCAAACTATTTTAGTTACCAAAGAAAGAATTCTGAAAGCCACAAGAGAGGCAACCTGACACATATAGGAGAACCTCAATAAGTTTAAGTTTACCAGTTTCTCATTGGAATCCATGTAGGCAAGAAAGAAGTGGGAAGACATTTATAGTGATGAAAGAAAAAATTGCCAACTAAGAATTCTGTATCCAGAACTATCTTTCAAAAATGAGTGAGGGATTGAAATATTCCCAGATAAACAAAGACTGAGGGCTTTGTCACCACTAGATTGGCCCTAGTTTATGTATGTTGTTGAAGTTAAGTTGGTATCAAAAAAAATGAGATTGTTATAGATTTAGAGGATCTTAAATGTAAGCCCCATGGTAACTACAAAAAACATATCAGAGAATATGAAAACTCAAAGAGACAGAAAGTAGAGTACAGGTTGTCAGGAGTGGGGGACAGGGGCAATGGGGAGTTAATGTAAAATGAGTACAGCATTTCTGTTTAAGGTGAATGGAAAGTTATGTAATGGGTGATGGTGAGAGTACTACAACATTGTGAATGTGATTAATGCCACTGAATGGTATGCTTGGGATGGCTTGGGTAGAGATTTATGTCATATACATGTTTCCACAATTTAAAAATAAAAGAAAAATAAAACTAATTAGATAATTACAATTAAATGCAATACATAATAATGGATGGGATCCAGGAGTAGAGGAGAAAAGGCTCAAAAGAACATTATTAGGATGTTTGAAAAATTAGAAAATAGGATATATGATTTATATCAACATTAAATTTTTGATTTGATAACTGCATTTAAGGTGATTGAATGGATGGGTGTCCTTTTTTGTAGGGAATGCACGTGGAGGTATTATGTGTTCAAGAAGTATTATGTAGGCAATCAGAGGTAGATGGATGGATGGATGGATGGATGGATACATAGATAGATGATGGCTAGATAGATTGGTGCAGCAGGGACAAAATATTGAAGTTGGTGGATCTGGGTGACTGGATGGGTGGAGTATGCTGGAGTTCTATATTGTGTTTCTATTATTTTTGGAAGTGTTATTAAGTTTGAAATTATTTCAAAATAAAATAACAAAATGGAACCATTAATTCTGAATGTTTCTGTGCATGAAAATATGAAATCTAAAATATGACTATTAGATTATGTGACTGTCTTATCATAATTATTCCATAACACCCAGTATTTATTTATCTGTGGATAAAGCTTTTGTGCTTAGGGTATTTTACTGACCCTATGGAATTTTTTTTAGATACTTCTCTGTATTTTACATAACTACTATGTTGGATGTATGTAACATTGATATTTTTATCTTTTTTTTAAAAGATTTTTATTATTATTATTTTTTTTTATTACATATCCCCCCCCCTTCTGCTTGCTCTTGCTATGTGTCCATTCGTCTGTGTTTTTCTATGTTTGTTTCTTGTCTCCCCCCGTCTTTGCGGCGGCGCGCTGAGTCGGCCCTCCGCGGCGGCGGCTTGCTCTGTTCGTGGGTGGCTCCATTCCGTTTTCACGGGCGGCTCCGCTCCATGTTTTGCGGGCAGCAGTCCTCCATGTTTTTGCGGGCTGCTGTCTTCCGCGCTTCGCAGGCAGCAGCTCCGCTTTTCACGGGTGACTTTGCCATGCCTGTGGGGGCTCTGCCCTGCCCGTGGCGGCTTTTTGCCTTGCCCACGGCGGCTCTGGCCCACCCATGGCGGCTTGCCTTTCTCAAGGCGGTCTGCCCGCTAGGAGAGGTCCCCGGGAACCGAACCCGGGGCCTCCCATGTGGTACCCCGGCGCGCTCTTTATCCACTGAGCTATCTAGCCGGGCCCGATATTTTTATCTTATGGATAGATATTGGAGGCTGGGAATTTAACAGTCCTCAATCAAAATGAAAGGGGTGTTCAGGTAATTTGGGGGATATCTATAATGCCTACTGGCCCTAAGAACCCACTAGAACATGATAAAAGAAATTTGAAATTGTTTCCACCATGATAAAAAGAGGCTGAAATTTTAAAACACTGGAAAAGATATTAGAGTAATTAAGAATAAATGTCTTTCAGTAGTGATGAATGAGATCCTTCATAACTTTTGGATTGAAGCACCACCATAGATGCTTTATGTGTTCCCTGGGGTTGAAATTTCAGGAGTCCATGATCTGGGAGACTAGAATCTACTATGACCACATTTATTCCAGGATAACTTTTGAAGTTTTTGCAAGTTTAAAAATAGAAAGCCTGGACTAATTTCTGTAATTCTCAATCACTTTTCTCCTGTGAATATGCCAGAAATTGACTTTATCTGAAAGGAGAGGGATTTTCCTGATCCTTGTCTTTGCCTCTGACATTTCAATAGCGGAAAACTATGTGCACTTTTAGACTATATTTTGGTCCTATATCATTCACACCATTGCCTCTTAGACCACTGTACCATCAGGTTTTTTCATGACAACATATATGTCCAAGAAGGCTCTAAGGAAGCCAAATCCAGGATACCCATTCAGAGTTCTGTTACGTATTGCACAAGGCACCTGATTTAAGTGTGAATCATTCACATTGCAGACATAGATGTGTGCTGTATATTCATTATTACATATTTTTTCTGGCTGATGGCAGTAAAGTGCCATTTTCACAAAAATCTATACATTATGATAATTTTCCTACAGATGGAAGTAAATGATCTTGAGGAAGGAATGTTTTTTAGTAATTTTTACAAATGTGCCATAAGAGCAACTGACAGCTTTGATGATATCCAGATGACTCAGCAGCCCGTGATGGTGAAATAGTTCTCCATCCACCCAGCCATGAAACTTCCTTTCCCAAGAAAGAATTTTCACTTTATGGCCTACCTAGCTATCAAATTTCTATCTAAAAGTCTCTTCTTATTCTCATTCTGAAGAATTTCATCCAACACTTAGGTGGACTGATGACAAGTAAAATTCCAGAAAAAAAAAAAAAACCTCCATTGCCACAACCTTAGCTGTATCTCACCATGTCTTATTTACTTGCACATCATTGAAGAAAACTTTTTCCTTGAAGTAAAAAAATGAATATCAGAGGACTATTTGAATGGCTGGCTTGCAGTTCTGCAAAACTATAAAATTTACTGACCTAAACCAAACAACTCAGTCCAGTGGCTGGGGAGGAGGTGATAAAACAAAAAGTTGTTTCACCAGCTTCTGCTTTCTCTTTCTTGGCTGCACTCCAGAAGTCAGATACTGGGTCGATAATAGCCATTCAGCAGCGTGAGAAGAGGTGTGGTTTGGATGACCGATCTCCCACAGAATCCACAACTGATATCTTAACTTTGCTTGTAATATTCTATCATTTTGGTTTATAGTGATATAGATTTTATTTAATTAGAAGTGTTAGAGATTATTACATAAAGAGAAGACATTGTAATAAAAGTTGTATCATGAAAATACCTCAGAGCTGTAGGTTCAGAGCAGGCAGTTGCCAAGCTAACACATATTTGAAAGCCATAGAGCCTCGATGGTAATCTTAGCAGATTATCTTTGTCTCCTGCAGTTGGCGGGAAGACTGTGATACAAAGCCAGACAGATTATACTATGTCAGTGGCTCAGCCATGAAAGAGGCCCCATTTGATGCTTTTCATTTTCCTTTGTCAACTCAGGCTTCTCATCAGGAAAATGAGACCCTGAAACCGAGGATTGGGATATTTAAGGAAATAATTCCAAGAGTATTGACCCCAAAATTTCCTTTTGGTCTCTGGATGGCAGAAGTAGCTCCCTACACTTGCCTGGGGACTGAGTGTCTTATTTGAATCAGTGTCTAGCAAGATGGTGCCTGTTTTCCTTGAGAGCCATTCTCATCTCTCCTCTTGCCTATCGGCCACTTTACAGACCAAGCAGAAGGGGTCAAGCCAGGAGCTTCAAGTTCAGAAGGAACTGGGGAAACACGTGTGGGAGTGGATATTGAGGGAGAAAAACTGAGGGCAGGGGAAGGGGAAATAAAAGGCATCATGGGTATATTAGTTTCTTACACAAAATAACAACAACTTTTTTATCTTATGGTTCTGTAGGCCAGAAATCTATAATGCCTCAGCAGGGTTCCGCTGTTCCTGGAGGATCTGGGGGAATCCATTTCCTTGCCTTTTCTAGCTTCTAAAATGTGCCCACATTCTTTGGCATGTGATCCCTTCCTCACATCAGTCCAACCTCTGCTTTCACCATTGCATCTTCTATTTTTACTTTGATCCTTCTGCCTTCCCCATAAAGGGACTCTTGTGATTACATTGGGCCCAATCAGAGAATTCAGGATAACCTCCCCCATTTCAATCTCCTTAACTTAATTATATCTGCAAAATTCCTTTTGCCATAGAATGTAACACATCACAAGTTTCAGGTATTAGGGCATGGATATCTTGGGGAGTCAGTTTTTCTGTCCACCCACATTAGGGGAGAATTATAAACATGGGAGCACTCACCATAACTTAGGATTCAATGTCTTTGCAAGGACACTTGGAACTTATACCTAACTGAGCAATACCATAACAGCTGACCAACTCTCTTACTTGTGGGAACACTGTGATCTGTTAGCTACCACTTGACTATGTTCTCTAGGAGGGCCCAGAGAATGTTCTCTTCACTATACATTAAGAAAGCCATGGATGATGTGGGCACTGACATTTTTGAGGATGTCAGTAGGGAATCTTCTCTCTAGGTTGTCGTTGGCAATGGAAGATGCTACTGTGCAACTGTGTTTTAATATTAGTGGAGATAAGTGAATCCCAAAATGGCACTGGCCAAATAGCAGCAGTTAAACCTCAGAGAGAGCACGACTCTTACTACCGCAACAGGAATCAAGGCTGGAGTGACAGTCGGTGTGTTTTGACCTACAGGGATCATTGAGGGTAGCTACTAGGTCATGGTGTTCCTGGATCCATGGACACTTTTTTTTTTGGTTTAAGAGCTGTTTGTAAAGTTATTCAAGATACCTCTGCATCACTGTTGGCAGCCACAATATTGGCAAACAAAGGAGAGCTCAGTGAGACAGCCATCTGTGAATTCATTTTCTCTGTCTATCCCAGCCATTTGGAGAGAAGACCAAAACCACCAGAAGAGGGATTCAGCAAGGTTTCATTGGGACCACATACAATATGCTCCACTGTGACCTTGTAAAGGTTTTCTGGTTAATTAAAAAGAAAAAGAAAAAAGGTACATACTGGTATCCGCACTGGCAAGCGTGGAATGATCCAGTTTTTCTTTAAAAAGTCAGAGTAAGTCTAAAATTGCACTTATTTCTCCCTAGCAGTGTTAAATAAGACCCTACTCTGTTCCTGCAGAAATATGTGTCTGGATTGAGATGAAAAGAAATGATCTATAAACAATCACAAATTCCAAGTAATGATTAGTGCCATAAGATTAAACATTCCTGGGCCATTGTTCTCTCTCCTTTCTGATCCCTGACCCACATTCCTCTCTCTCTTCTTATTGAAATCAGTTATCCATTTAACCTGATTAGGATATTGCTCACTTTATATAATCAGAAAAAAATTATGAATAGAGTCATAGAAGATTGACATTAGATTCCAGATTGGAAAAATCACATCTCCACTTAAGTTTTGCATGTACCCAGTTCATGGTTCCAGATAGTACCAGTTTATACAGCATCTTGGTCCACTTCAAGAAGGACCCTGCAATTTCTCCACAATCACAAACAATAAATGTTGCTCTGCCACCTCTCAAAGGTGCCCTGTAGCTAACCTCAGATTAATAGTACAATGGAAAAAGAGAAACGCTTGGAATTTTCAAGGACTATTATATACAAGGTCTGAGAGGACAGTGATATGGGGAGTGGGGGCACAAATTTCATTGCAGTATTAAAGTGGGAAAGGACTTTGCAGGCCAGGAAATAAATGGAGTTTGGCCTGAATTGGAATCACAGATGGTCAACTGGACCCATGGACCTATCCTAGGATTATTTCCCTGATTCCTGAAGTCTAAAGGGCACAAATACTTCTAGCAATTGGCAGAACATTTGCATTGCTTCCCTGATTTACAGGGTAAACTCCATTATAGTAGTAAGAGCCAAAGGGAATCTTCAAATATGTTCCCTATTCCTACCCTCAAGATTATATTCCAAAGTAATTATTTATTTGGGGAAAAAGTAAAGAAACAAAAACCAGTATCAAAGGTGCAAAAGAAGAATTATCTTTATTCATCTGGCCTTGGCAAAAACAGATGGTTCATGGCACATGATGGTGCCCTACCACAAATTTAAACTGTGTCAGGGTCTGGGATTTTAACCTGTTTACAAGTTAGTAAATTAGTCCATTAATATTTAATGGATGTTGGTAGAAAACATGAGACTCCTGGGTCAGAGACAAAGGACTTTTTTATTAATGGCACAGAAAGCAGCATGAGCATCATGTCGCACAGATTCCCCTTGGAGTGGGGCCCAGGTGGATGCCGTGCCTGCAGCAAATTGACCTCATACCCAAGGAACACAGAACTTGGAGACTGCAATGCTCAGAGGGAAATTTTACTTCACCAGCCTTCAAGGTTGCCCAGTGCAAACCCAATCCTGAGAAATGGTTCAGGTAAAGGGTGGTTGGGGTGTTGCATTCTTGGCGTTCCTAGAAAAAAGCCTGCAGGAAGCACAGGTCCAAGGCACTTTGCCTCTGTCAACAAAGTGCTAGCCCCGTTCATGGATGCTGCACCGTGTGGAATAATTTTAACAGCACATGTAAACACAGCCTCTGGGATTCGGTCTGTGGCCTTTTATCCGGCAGCTGCTGTCCTCACTGTAATCGTCGGCAGTGAGGGCTGAGAGCAACGTGACTTTCAACGCGAGCAGCACAGCACAGGGCACTCTCACCGGCTTGCCCCAGGGCTGTGTTACTTGCTGCCTTCTTTAGGGCAAGATGAAGAACATGATTTTCTGGGGTATATAACCCCACGTCACCACAGGCATATACAGGAATTTTCTGTACTATGATTACTATTTTCCTGTAAATCTGAAATTTTTCCAAAATAAATAGTTTATTAAAGAAGACACAGAGACGTTAATGCTTTTACAAGAAAAGCTATTTAGTTTACCTGTAGAGGGATTAATAGAAGAAAATAAAATTCCCTATGTTACCTTTTGGAATTTTGTACTTTTAATATTTAATCACTCCATAGTTAGATGAACAAACATTTATTTGTTTGCTTTCTATACTCCAGGGCCACAATTTGATACCAGGATATAAGAATGAATGAAAGAATATCCCTGACTTTTAAAAAGTCTCATTGTCTCCTAGGTGAAACAAACACATAAATAAATATTCCAGTACAATGCTATGCAGACGTTGATTAAAATGTGTACCACACAGAAGAAATCTCAGGGAGAGATGCACTGTCTCTGAAACAGAGGGAAAGAGCACACACAGTCGTCTCCTCAAGGGCCTAAACTGAGGTTGGATGAGATAATGAATAAGAACAACCTCATTTAGGGAAATATACATGCTTTTGAGGACAAAATAAGTATGGTTCAAGTATTAAAAATCCCTTTGGGAATCTTCATTCTTCTTCTTCTTCTTTCTTTTTCTTTTGTTTAGATTTCCATGTGGTTAGGTGAGCACTGCTCGAGCGAGAACTAGAGTGATTTAAACTTCCCAGTCCACACATTCCTATTCCACAATTTTCCCCAGTTATTTCAAACTTGATATTAGATGCTTTCCTAAGAGATGTTTGCATAAAAAAGTGAACCAAAATAGCCTAGTTATAGAAGTTTGTATATTTCTGAAGTAAGATTAGAAATGGTCTCTGAATAGAGTATGGATTTTCAGTACATTTTCCTCAAACTTATATTTTATGCTATGTGTCAATGACATTAAATGAAAACAAAACAAAATAGTATTCTCATTGTTGCTGGCACACGTTCAGCCTCAACTGCTTCCCCTCAACTGTCAAAATATAGCAAAGAAGAACTGAGTCAGCCGGCTTCAATTCTCTCTGCTTGTGCTATGTGGCTGAGGGGACAGATCCTGGAGCTGGGAAAGCTGGGTTCTATGACTTGGATAAATCACCAACCTTGCTTAGTATTCGTTTCTTCGATTGTAATGCGGTACCTCTCACAGGGTTTGGGAAGGGAGGGCTAAAAGAGTCCATGTAATTTAATATTCTGGAAATTTCCCATGACCAAATCCTCCAGTACATATGATCTATCAATGCTATCCAATGACCACCAAGAACACACCTGTAGTTGAACAGGTTGGGTCTATTCCTCATTGCAGAGAGGGCGAGCACATACCGTGGGGGACAGTTCTCCAGTCCTGTGCTCTCATCAGTGCATCCTGCTGACTCGCCTGTATTTAGAAACATAAACTTCAGATGCAGCAGGAATCTTAAGGGACCTGCAGCTGTAAAACTCTCCTTGGGTTCAGGTGTAGAGCACAGACTAAATAATAGACCTGAGGTGGGATGGGTGTGGCAAATGCGGGATGAGAATGGCCCTTTTCAACTGGCACAGACATTTTCTTTTGGAGGAATTTTAGCATCAGAGCAACAGCCTAATAATTCTACCCTGTCTGGAGAGGTGCTGCTAGGGACACTCCTGTGGTGCTTCTTTCCCTGCTTTAGAGCTAAGAACTTTCGCTCTGGTTTACTGGACATATTGAGTGAGGTCAGGAACCTTCTCTTTTAACCCTTTGAGTCTGCTGAACAGAAGTCAGACCTACTCATCATTTCTGTTTTTGATGTTCCTTTTCCTAATTTTCCCTTAGTAGTGACTTTCTCTTCATTGTATTCAGGTGGATACTGATTCTACAAAGATGGCTGAAGCTTTAAATAATAGTCTACTTTTTCCAGGCTTTATGTCCTTCTATAATTCTGTTGATGTATAATGACTGCAGCTTGATGAGTTCCTTAAGAACATTTTATTTAAGAACTGCATTAGAAATTGCTACAATAGGCCAATATCAATTGGAGGATAGTTGCTTTAGAGAACTGCTAGACTACAGTGAAATTTGCAAAAATGAGAAATAAATCACCATTTGTATTTTAATGTTGTTTATTACTGGATCACAACATTGCATAAACTGTCAACTACACATATTTAGATAAAAATGCCTTAACTAAAATATATTATCCAATTGAATCCAATAGCTTCAAAATAATGCCATGATCAAGAGAAGTTTTGCTCTGAGAATGCAATTATAGTTCAACTTTAGAAAATATATCAGTGTGATTTATCATATGAACAGACCAAAAGGGAAAACCATATCATTACCTTAAATGATGCAGAAGACGATTTGAAAAGACCAAGGAAAAGATGAGGATCCATATTATCACTGCTATAGTCTAACAGTACTGAAGATCTTGCCAATGGTATGAGGAAAGAAAATTTTAGTGGGGTAAGAATCAGAAGCGAGGCTATAAAACTCTGTCATTGTTTTTGGGTGACATGATCATTGATCTAGAAAAAGCAAGAGAAGAAAAAGACCAACAGAGAAATAATGAGATCATTTACAATGTTGCCAGTAACAAAATCAACTTAAAAAAGCAATTTCATTTCTCTACAAGAAAAACAACTAAAAATTATAATAAAAGTAACATATCCATTTATAATACGAACATAGACTAGAAGGTATCTAGAATTAACCAAGAATCTTTGAAAATACTTCAATGGAGTAAACTCTAAAACTCACAAGAACATCTGAGCCAATGGAGAGAACTTCCAAACTTCTAGATTGACAGAGTAAATGTTATAAAAATATCTGTTCTCCAAATTAATCTCTATATTAGTTTAAAAACAAATTTTTTAAATTTAATTTTTTTTTATTTTTAAAGAAGCTTTAGATTACATAAATGTTACATAAAAAATATGAGGGTTTCCCATTTGCCCCATTCCCTCCCCCTCCCATGCTTTCCCACATCAGCAACAGCCCTCATTAGTGTGGTATATTTGTTACAATTCATGAACACATATTGAAGCATTGCTACTAACTATGGATTACAGTTTACATTTTAGTTTATACCCTGTCCTGCACAATTTTATAGGATATGACAAAATATACAATGGCCTGTATCCATCACTGCAATGTCATGCAGGACAACTCAGAAATGCCCCCATATTACACCCATTCTTCCCTCTCCTATCCCTCAGAATCTCTGGTGGCCACTGCTTTTATATCAATGATAAGAGTTTTTCCATTGCTAGAATAATAATAAGTCTACTTTAGTCCATTGTTCATTCCCTGATCTTGAGAACCTTGGGGTAGTGATGCTCACTCTGCTTCTAATTGAGAGGGAGCTTAGATCCCATTGGGCAGATGGATGGAAATATCTTGCTTGCAGTTGCAGATACTTTCTGTTCCTTGGGATGAGTATTGTCCATCATCATCTCCTTGTTAGTTGTCCTGGGTGAGTCCAGTGAACTGGAGAGTAGGTGTTGCAACTCTGCTGAAATTCAAGACTTAACTGGCACATGGATGGATCAAAGATTTAAGTCTCTGGGATATATATTTATGAAGTGTAGAGCTAATTATAGGCTTAAGGAAAAGGGCAGAAGAGCCATGTGTAGAGAACCTATACATGAGTCTAACTCTGTTACAATGGGGAAC
>PVKH010008419.1:0-19501 GCA_004027955.1 Chaetophractus vellerosus | reverse complement strand
AGGTATGCCTTTTCCTTTCAAGTAACAAGTACAAATGCAAAATAAAAGTTTGCCTGCTATGGCACTTTTAGTAAATGCATTATTCTTTTCTTCCACACATTGAGATGAATGCTAGCTTGATTCATATGCTTATAGATAATATACTCGAAATGTAGGAGGCTCTGACTGGTAGACAATTTTACCACAATAGGAAAATACTCTCAAAATAGCACTGGGGGCTGGTGTTCTTCACAATCTCTACACTCCCAGAACCCAACTAGGCAAACTTTATTGAACAACTTCATCTACCTGCCTCCTCTTTCTCTGCCTCACACCCCTAATCTATAAAATGGGGACATCATCTGTATTTCATAGGGCTGTTGTAAGGCATGATCCAATTCATGTAAAGTTAGCTGTGTAGCACTATGCCTGGAATGTAGTAAGTGCTGAACAAGTGCTGTTGGTATTGTCATGGTATTTTAAACCACAGCAGGGTAGACAAACTTAACTCAGTTCTCATTTCAGAGAGAGGTATTGATGTTCTTTCACTATTAAATCAGTCTAACCACTATGAAGTGCTATTTTAATAATTCTAAATTTTTTAGTTGTAAAATTTAAAAATGTATTTATTTCTCCCTTATAAAACTGAATTGATATTTATTTAAAGACAAAAACAACAAGATGGTTAGCAAAAAGTTATTTTACACAATTGTGGGTAACTTTTTAATAGTAGAGAAGGTCTTACCTATTCAAGGAAATGGTAAATGGTAAAGTTGGTTATGTTGTGTTCTCAAAGGATCAATAATATATTATGGCTTCTTTCTGTAAAAATGAATTTAAAACATCATTAATTTAATCTCTGATCCACATAAATCAATCACATCATGTAACAGTACAAAATTCTTTGTGGATTTCTCTTTTTATTTTGGTTTCCATGAGACTGAGACAGGGTTCATAGTGGTTCTTTATAGTCTTCCATTTCCCATTGAAATGCCCAATTTTCTGCTCAGAAAACACAAACCTTTCTCTTATTCCTCTGCAGTCAAAGTCATATCAAGCATCCACTAATCTAGCTAAAAGGTGTTATTTTTCAAATATTAATTGGCCTTCCATTCAAAAACATAATCTCCACACATTGCTTATGCAAACCCAGGTTAAATGAATTTTAACCAAAATTACTTAGACAGTAAATAATCTCATAAAAGGGAGATTGCTTGGTCATCATAAAGCATTCTCTATTGAAATGCACCAACCTAAGAAAATGATGTATGTTTTGATGTCAATATTTAGAAGAATTATGAGCTCAGTTTAAAGTATTTGAAAACTTTGAAAGGATTTTAAAGGAATATTAACCCCAACTTCTAACCTGGTAGTATTGGCAGGAGTTGGCTTATAATACCTTCACAAATATTTAATCAGGTTTTTTTGTTTTTCACTTTTTTGATTAAGTTAAACTCATTTATCCAGGTCCTGACTATTATTTCGATGGCGTACTAATTCTAATGACAATGTGAATGTCTCTTCTGCAGCCTGAAAAACTGAAATACATCTATCATATTGCATTTGAGCCATCAACACAAAAGAAGTATTCATGTCTACTTGAACTTTGTTAATTTCTCCTTAACACAGTTCATTAATAATATTGGTGACCATTTTCAACCTGCTAGGCACTATTTTAAGTGTTAGGAATACAGCAGTAAAAATGCTAACTGTTGAATGCTTTTTTTTTTTTACCACTCCAGTTAAGCCTCATACGTATTATATTCAAAGAAAATTAAATTTTTAAATTGTTTTCAGCTAATAAATAGCAGGCAATCATACTCTCTCCCAAGAGAATCTATTAGTTCTGGTAAATTGTTAATTATATCTAGTAACCTTTAAAGGACTGGGCCTCTAGCCCAGTCTCCATTGATTCTCCTTGGCACAGGATGGAGAAGAGGTTCCTTTTTTGTTTGTTTTTTTCTTTTAACAAACTAATTAAATTTTCTCTATAGAGTACTCAACTAATTTTGACCTTTGGAATTCTGAAAGTCATTCTGAATTATTATTTCTGCTTATAAATTCCACCTGGAAAGATGCAGAATTCTTCTTACCACAGTGGCACCTAGAAATAAACAGAATTACTAGAAGGCTCTAGGGCTGTGTTCTACCTCATAAGCCATTCAGGTGAAATCACCCTCCTCTATTGGGAAGCTGCAAAGAATGCACAATACTAAGAGTGCTTACATAAGAGACTGGCCTGAACGCAAGGGGCAGAGCTGTTACACAGTTTCAAAGTCCACCTATCTCACATTTGGTGTGTACTCTATGTAACTTTTGTGATTTTTCCAGAGTCTGTGTGACTTGGCCCCTGGTTGGGTAGACCCCATCATACTCCCAGAGATTACTGACAGATAAGATGATTTTTAGAAAACTGAGGGTCCTTGAGGTCTATTAGTCCTAAATATAATGCCTCGCTTACCCATAATCCTGACTTGTTTTTTTATTTGCTATAAAGATTAAAATGACTATCCCTTTTTTTAGTTTACTTAATAAGAAAGAGAAAAATGCCATCTGTGATTTATTTTTAAAAAGCAACTTCTGACCTATTCCATAAAGCACATAAAAGTGAATAACCTTATTTTAAATGCATACTGCACAGTTAGAAGTGATCATTTTTATTCCATTTCAAAAGGATTAAGGTACTTTGACACAGTTTAGTAGTAGATAGATAGAATGGCCACAACCTCCCTAAAATAATAATAGCAAACATCCATGCATCATTTATTATATGCCATACAATGTTCCAAGCACTTTACATATAGTAATACATTTATTTCTCACTACTGCCCTCTCATGCAGATAACTATGATTATCCCGTTTTATAGATGAGAAAACTGAGGCCAAATGAGTTTAAGTACTCTCCCAGCATCACACAGCTAGAAAGTGGCTGAGCCTCTTAATCGTATACCGACTCTCTATAGATACCAAGAGTTTGTTTTAGCTCTTCAGCTCTGGTTAAGGACATAACTGCATGCATAAGGACTTTGTGGCTCCTCTGAGAAGCCACTGAGAAGTGGCATTTCACTGATGGCAACTTTCAATTAACTGGAAATATTTACTTCGTATATTTATTTTTCACCAACTTCAACTTCTTGAGCAAACTGACGCTTACTCAGCTGCAGTTCTGCCTCCCATTTTCCCCACCTCATTATTTGTATGGGGTTTTCTTATGCCACTTTTCAAAAGCTCTTAGAGCTGGATATGAACATTGCTGAGTCTCAAGACTGGCAACACATAAGCAAAGTAAATTGGTCAGTTAGTCAACGCCTGTATTTAAGAGCTAGCCTATACACGATAGAGAATAGAATGTAAATTGATGCCATAAATTGAATAAATCATTCAGTGAGGGACCCAAGATAAGCAGTTGTTCAGTCATAAACAAAACCAGCTTTTGTCAGCTGATAACTCAGATAAATAAGAAATATATATAATGCACTGGGGCTGCATGTAATACAGGTTGGCATATTTATGTGCACGTTATGCTGCCACCTTTAGCACTGACGTTATATTGATAAATTCACATAGTGATGGATTGTTACAGTCTCATGGAGTAAACAAAGTCAATGTCTGATTCCCTTAACTAGCATAAGGACTCATGATTCATCAAGCAAAAGTCAACAAGATAAAAAAATCTTCCTTGGGTTATTGGACCAGCAGGTATTTTTCATTTAGCCTTTGAAACACATTCTATCACAAGTATCATTTGGTAATTTCATTTCATGTTTGATAGACTTTGTCAGATGAGCAAAAACACTGAGATGCTTGAAGTTGTTGCTGGAATCCCAGATGGCACTTCAGAACACTAACCTTTACCTCCTAATGGCTAGCATTAACCTATTAGTCCACTCTCAGATAAACAATTACAGCATTGTTCTCTAGCTCCTCTATCAATCTACTCTACATGATTTTGAACAGTTCATGTAATAGTTCATGTAATCTAGCGCATTGTCCAGGATAACAAGATTTCTGCTATGGAGGACTGAATTACTAATATTCTTGGAAAAATACTCACTATCCAGACAGTCCTTTAAACAGGAGAGCAGGCACAAATGTGAAATCATTTAGTCTAACACGCTACTAAACCATTTCTATTCCCTTATATGTTTAGAAGCAGTTCATTATCACTACTTATTTCTGAGCAGCAGAAAATAATGGTGAACCAAAATCACTAATAGTTGAGCAGTTCAGGGGAAATCCTTCCTTTCTTGGTGGTCTTTCAAAGCTCTATTTAGGGAACATTATGTTTATTGCAAAGGAAAAGCATTTCAAAATACACACTTCAAAGAATTGAGGAAAGGTAACAAAAGCCCTATTCAAAAAAAGTATGGTCTTTGGTTCACCAGAGAACCTACAACGACAGTAAGAAATCTCTCCTTTTATCCCCAAATCTAATACTCCAAGCTACTGATGACGCCTAGCAGGCTGGATGGAGATGACATAGTGGAAATTATCTAGCCTTGTCCAAAAGTTCTCAACATAATTCAAGGGGTAAAAATGGGATACAAATAGGTGAAAGACAAAGGATTGGAATAGTCAGAAAAGTCAGGCTTAAATCTCAGGGTATAATCCAATAAAGGTTTATATCCTGTGCTCACAAATCCTGATGTAAGCTGCCTGGCTCTCCCAGCTGCCTCTCCTCCAGGAAGTGCACCTGCCATCCGGGTGCATCCTTCTCGAGGCTCAACACATGGAGTCCATGAATTCTGCACCTGCACACTGGCTCTTAAATGCTTTAGCAGGGAAGTGGCACGCATCACTTCTTCTGGCAGCCCACTCAGCTGAACTAATCACATGGTGAGGTAGTTTGAGATTTTTTATGAATCCCCAAAAGGGAAAGATTATGTTTGTAAACTAATCTATTCCTCTGGGTGCGATACCCTTTAGTTATATTAAATTAAAAAGTTTTAAGTTTACTTGATAAAATCAATTTAGTGCTTTTGATTCGACCACATTAGTAGGACGTGACTCAGGTTGAGTCCCTGGCCTCTTCGTGGGGTGAAAATAGGCACTCACGCAAGAAGACACGGGAAGAGAGAGAACTCTGTCATGTTTGATCCTGTTCCCCGGGGAGAGATGAGACATTTCGCCTGATAGTTTGCAGTGGAAGAGAACAGTTTGCAGCTGAAGAGAACAGAGCAGCTGAGCAGCTGAGAAGGCCTGGAAAGAAATGAGCCCTGTGCCAGAGACTCATATAGGAAGCCCTGAAATACCAGGTAGAGATTGCCCGCCATCTTGCTTCAACACATGGCAGCTGACCTCTGTGAGAAAGTACTTCTTATGGTACCTTGAGTTGGACTTCCCATAGCCTCAGGACTGTAAGATTTTACCCAGATAAATACCCTTTATAAAAGCAAACAGATTTCTGGTACTTTGCATCAGCACCCTTTTGGCAGAATATTACACATGAATTCACCTACATGCAAGGGTCTGAGAAACTTGGAGCATAAATGGATATTTGGTAAACAGTAAATATTTCTATCGCAAGGAAGAATGATGGATGATGAGATGTCCAGTTGCTACTTTAGGGTCATATGTAGATTCTTTCCTTGTTGAAAAGGGCCAATAAGAAATAACAGTTCTCAGTGATATCAGCTAAGAACTCATTTTGGTAATTTTTTTTAACACATGCTGAGTCTGATTGAACATACATAAATATAAATAAACATTTTATTTTATAAATAAAATATGAATTGGCACTTCAGCAGTGAGAACTTTGGGTGGCAATGGGGCATATGTGTCAGTGTTTGCACTTATTTATATATTACACTGTTTTTTTAGCTCAGAATAAGAATAAATCCGAAGAAATGTAAAACTTCTTTACTTGACAGTGAGCCATCTGTTCATTTGTTTCTGATTTTCATAAAACATCACTCTTTTAAAAGTGGAAGATAAATTAATGCAATATACAAGTTCACGTGGTATAAGGAAAAGAAATTGGGGAGGGGCTCAGAGAAAACTGAGCAGGCTCACAGCCGTCACAAGACTTGCCTTGCCAGGATACCACTAATAATTCTACTCTTGTGGGCAAAACTCTGCCAAAATGACAAAAACTAAATTTCTAGGTCTAGTCTCAAGAGCTTCTGTACTCAGACTATAGTCTACTTTTTCAATTCTATCACCTACTTTCTACCTTTGTAGATCCTCAGCTCATCTTAGTCTAGTTCTTTTGTAGAGCTATTGCTCTTTTCATTCCAACTTCACACTTCTCTCCTCTCCATCTGTAAAGTCCTCTTCTTTCTTCTCACTTTCTTCTCTCCCTCTTCCTTTTTCCTCTAGTATTGTCAAGTCCTAGGAGAAATGAAACTCTCTTCTCTATG
Organism: Chaetophractus vellerosus; assembly: GCA_004027955.1. Classification (NCBI taxonomy): domain Eukaryota; kingdom Metazoa; phylum Chordata; class Mammalia; order Cingulata; family Chlamyphoridae; genus Chaetophractus; species Chaetophractus vellerosus. The sequence continues at coordinate 13,163 of PVKH010008419.1, read as the reverse complement.
AAGTCTCACCAAGACCTCCAGGGATGTCTCTGGTCACTGACACATGGTTTTTATTTCTATTACTTATTTGTCATTCATATGAACTGCCTTGTATTGTTAATTAAGCCTTCTTAAAATAAAAACAAATTCACATTCTTGCCCTTTTTTCTGGTGTATTTCAATCCTAGAAGCCATTAATCTCTATCAAATATATGAATTATTTTCTCATAGCATTTTGAATTAATAAATATCTTTGCAGGATAAAAAATATACAATGTATAGGAATGTATACAATGCACTCCAAATAATGCTGCCATATTTTTAAATTGTCTCTAAAGAGGGTTTTACAATTTACACTCCTACCAATCTATTTCCCTACACCGAGACCAGCAATGTGTATTATTCATTTTTTTAATGTCTGCCCCACCCCACCCCAACTAATCTGTAAACTCTAGAAGGGCAGGGACCATTTTCTTTCATATTTACTACACTATCCCCTCTGCCTGGCAGCAAGAACTTGCTCATTAGCTATCGGTTGAATGAATACAAAATTGAGGTATGTATTGTAGAAAACTGTGTATATCTCCTTACACCTGACTTACTACCTCCCTGATTTGTAAGTGGGTTCCTAATAAAGGCCTAATGAATGGTGATAGCTTGTTTTCTTAACCATTCTGACTAGGATTCAATTAAATGAGGGCTTTGAAATAAAAACAATGCAAATTTTGGATATAGATGCTGTGTTGAAACCCATCACTTAGAGGCTATGGAATATTGGCCAGGCCTTCTAACTTTTTGGATCTTTAGTTTTATCATCAGTAAAATGGAGATTATTGAGACTTCCCTTATGGAACTGTTATAAGGATTGAATAAAATAATCTGTGAAAAAGTGTTTCACAATTGTGGATAACTGTGAAGTGTCAATATCAGTCTTCCAAGAATGTTTCATCATTACCTGGGAGTACAATGTATCCTCAAGAAGAGACTAGGTAGTGGCTTGAGCAAAGCCCCAGGTTTCTGTGTTTCGACACTTCCCTTCAGTTTTGCTCGGTATCCATACAACTTTTGTAAGTTCCTAAGACATAGTGTGTGTCTGAGAATGATTGTGCCAGAGCATGAAAGCATCTCATTCACTAACAGCCCCAAGTACACCTGCTGGGAGCCATCTGTCAACCTGCGGCAGCATACAGAGATGTCCCGGAGGACGCTCTGTCTGAACCCAGGTGACAGAACCAGGCCCTTTTTGAGTTCAATGTGAGCATTCAGATTCTAGCTGTGGTCTAAAGAAGTCAGAGTTCAGGTGACTGATGATGCTCTTTGTGGAGCTCCCACACCCTCTGAGGGTGATATTTCTGACTGGTGGATAATTTGGAAAGGCATGCAGTCAGGCCAGGAAAATGCAAGCTGTGCTGCAGTCACCTCACTTTATCTTATAAAAATGAAATCCTGACACATCTACCTATAACCAGAGCTAACATCTAAAAGCTCTAGAAGCAGAAGAATTTCATCAACTCATGGGAGTCTTGGCAAAGAGTTTGCAATTATGGGTGATCTCCAGTGGATTCTGATCCTTCATCTTCTGTTGCATATTGTTTAAGAGGCAATGTGTGATAACTTAATTAGCACAGTGGGGACTAAGCTGGCACCTGCCCCTCCCCCTTCTGTAATGCTAATTTTAAATATCTTCTTTTCCTCCCCAAGTTATTTTCTTAACAGTGGCAGCCAACATTTTATTACTAAAGAAATTGCCTGTAATAACCAATTTTAAGAAGTGAGGCTCTCTTAATTGGGTGAGAACTTTACTGACTGACTGAGAGAATATATCAAAATAAAAGCTGAGTCCATTATATTAGCACTCCCAGGTGTCCTGGAAATTCTGTAACAATATTCATGCATGCATGATACAATGATTCTCACACATCAGCAATCTGAGAAATATTCAGATGCACGAGGATATATTATTAAGATTTCACCAAACAAAAGGGAAGGACTTGGCATAGAGATGGTGGTAAAAACAACAACAGCAAAAATGTTTGCCTCCCTATAAATAGCAGGCCAAGGAGGAGGCAGATTATCTGCTGGGGAGCTCTTTGAAATGTTTCCCCTTCTCTTCTATTATTCTGTCCGTGGTGTGCAATTCCCCTCCTTTGTGCTCTTTTCAGAAGAGTGTTCTATTATTGTACTTTATTTAATTGGCTTAGATTTAGGCAAACAGACCCCACTGAGATGAAGTACAGTTGGAATGGAGGAAGGAGGGGTGCAGAAATCAACACAGGAGGAATGACAAAGAAAGATGCAGAACCAGAACCATGGCCAGACACCAGAGAAGCCAGCTCCTAGTAGCCACTTCTGTAATCAAGCCACATCTGTCTGATCTATACAAAAACATAGGAAAATAAGATGAAAGTCTGGACTAAAAAAGAGCAAGCGAGCCAATGAGGCTGTAAATATACTGGCTGCTCTAATTACTGCTGTTTCCAAGAAGCATGAGGATTGCTGATTCTTTGCTTCAGTCCCCCTGGACTCCCCTGGGACAACATCAGTTACCTTTGGTATTTGCAGATGCAAAAGTCTGCTATAGAGATGGAGTTTCAACTCACACTTTGAGAGTGGTTTTTAGAGCTACTCTAGGTCAATGAACAGTCCACAGTCTTAAAAAGAATTTGAGGGTCCCTCTTCCACTGACTCCCCAATATCGAGGTCAGAAGCCTACACCTTGGTTGCCTGCCTGCAGCTAATTTGCATTATTTCACACCTCTAGCAAGGGCTTTGGGTTTAAGGGAGATTTTAGAAGTATCTTCTTGGTGAATGACTACAGATCCTGTAGTACAGTGACTTTTAAAAAAATTGTATAAAATTTTACTTTTTCCATCTCACATCCATCCTATTTTTTAAAAATCTAAGTCCAAACTGAAAGTCATCCAACTATAAGAAAACTCATTCAGCTCATGGAAAATGTGGGGAAAACCAATTAAAAAAAAAAAGATAACGGAACTCATGTTTTGGGTATTTCTATATAGGTAGCATGAACTGAATATACTATTTTCCCTATGCATAACATATCCTGCTTCAAGCCCTTAAAAGTACTCCTCCTTTGGAGATGTAGTGACCACAGGGGTCATGAGAACTTGGTATAATAGAAGTTAACTGTATCAGTTGTCCCCAGGAGTCACTGAAAGTCATTACCATAGACCACAGACACAAGGGAGCATGGATCCACTGAATCATGACATAACTTTAAAATCACAGTTAAAATCTGGAATACAAATTTCTACTAAGTGGTTTGTAGCAAAAAACATATAACTCTACCACCAGACCAAAATTCCTCTCGGAAGGAAGTTATGCTTCACTGTTCTTAAATAAGATTCCCTTTAAAACTTATTGTAATATGATCCCTTTTTATGCTTTAAGGGAGCCCAAGAAAGAGCTAAAAAAGACATCTACCATTTATTTCCCACCATGTTTTCAAATATGGGTCATCTATAGCATCACGTAACAATCTCTAAATTTGAAGTTTAAATATAAAAACGTCTACTTAATAGTTGTTCTATTCATTTAACAAATTTCTTGGTATAGTTGCCTTCTGAATAGCACAGCCAGTTTCCAACAGGAACCCACAGGGAACAGCATTCATGCCACTATATGGCTGCAAACAAACTCAGTCACAAATGCCCAGGGAAAATTCTTGGCTCATAATCTCCAGGAGAATTGGTTTTGAAGATTACACAAATGAACGGTTATTTCTCATATTATTTGGAAATAAAAAAGTTAAAATCTTTCCTCTTCCCCTAAAAGAAATATTTGAAAATAAATCATTGTTATTTTAATAAAGTTCCCTTAAAAGTCTAGTTAAAGTTCTTATTCTAAAGGGTTCACAACTGAATTGCAACATATTTTAATTACAACCAAAGTAGTAACTAGAAAATGTGGGTAGTTTTGTCACTTTCAAAATACGATAAGAATTGATTACATTATATTAGCAAAGAGCTTTGAGCTCTTTTAAAGTAAAAGCCTGGAAAATAGATAAGATTGTCAGGATTTTTCATTGAAAAAAGTCATTATTAGAGTCAAATAAAAGTGTTACATGAAATGAAACACAATTCACGTGATATAGCACACACATCACTGAGTCATTTTTCTGAGGCAAAAATCTTGCAAAAGCTCCTATTTCAAGAAGTCTAATAGACCCTTCTTCTACCTTCTTTATTGGGTTGTAAAGAGCTTATTTTTGTCCTGTTTCTGTTGTCATTGTTGTTATTTTCTGGGAAGTGGTGAGACATGCTGGAAGGATTTGGGGTCACTTTATATAATGTATTGTTTGGTTTTCTTTTATATTTCTGCTGGTAAAACTGTAATAACATGAAGCAATTGTCTCATATTCACAGTATTTTTGCCTGTGAAGTGTTACCTCTGGAAGTCTCTTTTAGAAAAGTGACAGAGAATTGTGCTTTGCAAGAGAGGCCCATGCGCTATACTTTGCTCATTATAAATCTTTAATTTTGTTGATGACCATGAGTTTCAGTGGATGATGATCGGGGCTGTTATAGACTAGTATATAACTCCATTTACATTCTTCTTCTGAATACTTCTTGCAGTGGGAAAGTAGTGTAGCAGTTATAGCAAGAGGCTACACGACAAAGTGGAAAGAAAGGCTTTGGAACCAGCCAGATCTCTATCTGGCAAGTTATTTAATTTCATTTGGCCATAATTACTTTATCTATAAATTATGAATAATAATCTCTACTCTCCTGTAGAACAATTTTAAGGACTAAGGATAGGTTACAGTATGTTTCTTGTACAGAGTTTGATAGATACTCAGCGATCATTACATGATACTGGTATTATACAACTCAATCAACTGGCTAAAGCTGGTTTGTCAAAACAGTGAACAGAGAAAGAGTGTTGCTATTATGTCCTATAGCACTTTGCAAACAGGAATAGGTATCAGGATTACCTGGGTTCCTGGTTAAAATTTCAGAGTCCCAGGTTCAATTCCAGAAATTGTGACTCCATAAGTCTTGCATGGGTGGGTGGGGATGCCCAGGAGTCTACATTCTTCATAAGTACTCAGTATGGATGTCAGCTCAGTAAGAGCAGTGACTTTAAATGTTTGTCGTTATTATTGCTGTTCTTCACTGTTATAGGCTTAATCTTCCATAAGCGATACAAAACAAGCCTACATATTTTCCCCATTAATTTTCAGCTTAAAAAGTACCTGTATTGTGTGTGTGTTTGTGTGTGTGTGTGTGTGTGTGTGTGTGTGTGTGATAGACAAAGGCTCTGGATCCATGCCCCTACAGGCATAACTATTATGTCTACGAAAGCTTCCTGAGTCCCATTCACAAACCCCCTGGGAACCAATGGACCTCAAGGTAAAAAGTATTTGGGCTAAAGAATTAGGCATTAACCATTTACAATTTGGAGAAAGGTTTCTTTACTGTTTAGATTTTACAGATCTAAAACATGGTTATTATACAAGGAGGAAAATGTGACCTTTAATATATTTATTTATTCTTCTGAAGAAGCTTTGATTGCTTATTTTGTAGGAGGGTAGGAAAGAATCATTCTTTACAAAATTGCTTTGGAGAATATTAATCAGGAGGCAGTTTATTATATGGAAAATAAGACAAGTTTCTACTTTGGATAACAAGGAATTCAGCAAACATATAAAAAGAAAACTTTAAATGCCACACTTTCTATCATACGTTTTGGTAGAACAGATATGTATTATCCAGCAGGTTTTATCCTTCTAAATACAATTAAGACCTGGGAGAAAAGTAGGCTTTCATTAAGAATCTCAGAGAATGCATATTTTCTTTTTGATTGCATTACCCCTGAGATTATTAAAACACAATGGTCTAGTGCTCTTAGCACAAAGACTAACACCCTTTTCTTGTCCTGGAAGATCTTTGTGTCACCTGGCTTTGTGATAATCTCTAGACTCATCCTGTATCATGTTCCCCTAACCTTCTGCTCTCCTGGCATACTGGCCTCCCTTAAGACAAGCTCCTACAGGGCTGCAGGGCCTTTGCATGCATGTTTGCTCTGCCGGAATGCTCTTCTCCATCATACTTGCCTAGTTTATTGTTACTTATTCATAGATCACAACTAAATTATCCTCCCTGACTTGGCCAATTCCTCAGTCTCACCTTCACAGTCCTTGTCAAAGTCCTAATTTTGCATGTATTTGCATGATTATTTCATTAAAAGCTGTTCCCCTGTGGGTTGTAAACTTCCTGAGGACAGGGGACATACTTTTTTTTACAAATTTCTTTTTATTTTTTATCCAGCCCAAAAGGACTTGATGCTCCATAAGTAACCATAAAAAAATGGAAGAATGAATAAAAGAATGAATGAATGTTTACACCATATTTTATCAATGTAGCTCCTAGAATCCTAAGAACCTCAAAAATTGTCTAGGAAAAGGGCTAAGAATACCTCTTTAGGCCTCAGTTGTTCCACTCATAAATGGGGGGCATTTGATAAAATAATCACTGAGTTTCCTTAAAGTTTTCAAAATAAATGACTCAACAACCCAAATGCCCATCAACTGATGAATGGATTAACAAAATGTGGTCTATTCATAGAAAGGAAAATTATTCAGACACAAAAAGAAATGAAGTGCTGATACATGCTCCAAGATGGATGAACGTGAAAACATTTCATTGAGTGAAAGAAGACAGCCACACCATATGGTTGCATTCATATGGAATGTGGCAAAACAATTGAGACAGAGAGATTAGTGGTTGCTTAGCGTACGTGAAAGGGGGAAATGGGAAGTGACTGCTAATGAGAATGAGATTTCTTTTCAGGGTGATGAAAATGTTCTAAAATTGAGAGTGGTAGTGGTTTCATATACTCTCTCTGAATGTAGTAGAAATCTCTGAAAAAGGGCGAATTTTTTGTATGTGAATTATATTTCAATAGAGCTGTTAGAAAAAAAATGAGTGACTTACTGGCCCATGTTAATTCATGGTTTTAATACTAAAGCCTAAAATCAATTCAGTAAATATAGGCTTTTTCTTAGAGGTTTAAATTTTTTTAAAGAGGCTTAAGCCCTAGCAGAGGAAAATATTTATATAATGGAACAAAATATTCACAATATTCATTCCAAATATTTATTCATTTGTTACTATATATTAGACACTGAATTACACTCTGTCTACTTAGACCTGTAAAAACGTATGAAACATCCTCTCTGGTTTCAAGAAGCTGATATAATCATATCTGGGATGGAAATTACTATGACACCCAATAGGGTGAAAGAAGAGAAGTCCAAATAAGGTGCAATGTTGAGTAAAAGGAAAGACTGCATTCTATTTCAATTATTCTGGAGACCATGTTATTTAAAATGAGCTTTTGTAAAGGAACATATGATTTGGCTAAGCAGTGGTTGAGGGGTAAAAGAAGATACCCTAAGTGGAGAAATCGCAAAAGCAAAAGAATAGAAGCAGGGGAGGGTGGGTCACTGAAAACTACCGTTGTTTAGTGCAAGGAAATAATGGGAGCTAATGTTGGAATGTAGGTTGTGCACTTGTTATGGTAGCCCTAGAAAACTAATACAGGGCCACATGTCAGAGTGCTTGTAATCCTAACTGGAGGAATGCACATTTGTTTCTGGAGGAGCAGGAATTTCTTGGAGGTTTTAGACTAAGATAGAATATAATCTCTTGTGTTTTAGGAAGATTAATCTCAAATTGAAATGAACTCATCAAATATATGTGGACCAAGGGCCAAAACGTCTTAGGATAGACTAATGTTAGAAAGGCAGGATGAGAAAAAGCCAGCAAAGAAAAAAATGAAGAAAAAAGAAAATTTAGCATTGCATAATCTAATGAATGACAGAATTAATAAAGGAATAAGTGGCCACTAATAATATATTTTCATATATATATGGTATTTCATCTTTGTGCCAAGATTTTGATGTTTTATAACCTGTTAACTCACAGTCAGTAATGGGTGGCAAAAACAAGACTGAAATTAAGTTTCCAATATTCTTTCTATTGCATCACAGCTATGACCAAGATAGGTCACTCAGCATATAGGTCCAGAGGCAACCACTCAATTTTTTAATGAAATCATTTCAGGAGATCTTTCCAAAAGCATTTTTAGCAAGAAGTAGGGTGAAAGAAGTCTTCTAGCAAAAGGCTAAGAAAAGAGGGATAGCTAATAAATGAGATAATAGGCAGGGTGAACCTGTTGGAAAACTTAGATAGCAAAAGGAATAAGAAGATGATAGCTAGAAATAGTAGCAGGTTTTAAGCAACAAGCTGTTAGCCTGGGTCTTTCAGAAGGAAGATTCCTGAGTCAATGGGTACTAGAACTGGTCAGAGTCCAGCAATGACGCACACCTAAAGTGGTAGGTTAAAAACCATTAAGAAAGGGAATAATTTATCATTTTTTACAATGTTTGGTATGCACTGTCCTGGAGTAAAATTTGATATTATCTCTTCACTAGTTCATCTCAGACTATAGTCAACAGAATAGTTTCTCTCTTTATTTTAGCATGTATGTCTTTGGATACTGCAAGAAAAAATCACATTAAGTATTCAGAACATCCCTCAACTTTTGAAAATGTTTTAAACGTTAAAATGCAACCAATGGTTATATGGAAACCAATTCTTGGAAATGTACCTTGGACATGTATAGGGAAACCTAGAGAACTGTTGGTGAGTAGATGAGACTTTGTGGTTATTATATTATACATACTGGCAGCTGCTGTAAGGTTTTCTGCTCAATAAAAATAAAACTTATAAAAATGTGCTTTCATCAATTGTAACAAATGTACTACACCAATGCAGGCTGTTAATGATGGGGGTGGGGAATATATGGGAAACCTGTATTTTGTGCATGATTGTTCTGTAAGTCCTCAACTTTTCTAATAAAAAAGAAATAAATAAAACTTACATCTTCAAAATTCACCTCAGGTTAATAAATATTTCTGCTGGTGCTTAATAGGAACACAATATCAAGCTATATATTTAATATCACTAATGCTACTAGTTTACCAAGAGTCCCCTTAAAACAGAGGCATCAGCTCTCCTTTACCGCTTGTCACTTGAGTTAGTTTTTGATTTTCTGGCTGTTGTTATTGTTTCTTCAAATGACAATTTAATTATGATGTTACTTAGCTACAAAGGAGAAAGACAGCTTCAGAGATGCAAAAGCAAATGACTCATAAACATGACTCAACCATCAAATGCCAGGATTATTTGTTATATTCAAAATGATGTCATCAAAGGTAAGGAAGGGCTCTGTACAGAATTTTCCAAATTGGAGATGCTAATTACCTAGTTTCTAACCAGGTTGGGGAAGTGAATCTACAATATTTTTAACCCCAATTTTCCCATCCTTTTTTAACATGGTAACACTAAGGGGAACAACCTGCCCTTTCCTCGTGCCTAAAAACTAAATGTGTGTTGTATTATCTGGCAGCTCAGCATTCGTTGTATATTTTTTTCCAGGGACACATAGAAACATCTTCAAACAGCTTCCTGAAAGAGCAAGAAGTCAAAAAGTCTGCATAATATATTTCAAGGAGCCCTCTTTGGTGGTGTCAACCAAATGGATGATTTCTTAAAGAAAAGGCTTGAGTTGTTAAGGATGCTTTCTTAGAGAAAAGGCTTGAGTATATGATTTTGAATGATAAAGACAATTTTCCAAATGTGGAAAATGTGTTTTCTATTGGGACCTCTCAGCAAAACACAAACATAATCACCAATGAGCTATTTATAAAGTAAGCATCCACTAGAACATCTGTCTATCCCTGGCTAATGCTAGCTTCTAAATCTTCTCAAAAGTTCAAGGCCTTTGATTTTCAGTTTATTCGTGGATGAAAGTCTGAGCATGTTGACATCTGACATTATAACACAAATTTGGTACCATTCAATTACAGACTGAAATTGCAAGTCTTGCAAAAGATACAAGATTTCATGAAGAGCATGAAAGCAATGTTGGAGAAATGCTCAAACAATAGGCAAAGTCATAGAAAAATGAAAATATGGCAGGGTAAGACAGACCAGTTATCTAATGAAAAGGAAAAACCACAAGGATGAAGACACAGCATTTATTTTAACAGACAGTTATTTGTATATTACAATTATTATTAAAAAAACCTTGGGAAAACGATTAAGCTCTTGCATATTTTTACAAAGCCATTTTAAGGAGTCAGCTGAAAAAGTCAAATGTAATGTAAAGGATGTAGAATTGTACTTTAATAAAATGTGGTGGGAAATTGTTCTCAACAAAACTAAAAAACACTTGATTCATTCTTTTGACTTAGAACTAGCACCTAGATGCAGTTATAATGTAAATATTTCCATGTATATAATAAGCACATTCACAGAACGTCTAGCTTTATTTTTTTATTCTTTGTTTTTTTCCAAACTAAAAATAGCCTCAACCTTTTTTCACTTTCACTTTATTTTTGAAATTTGATCTGTTTTAGAAAAATTCACTTAAAATTCTCTTTTCTGATACCTATTATTGTTAGATATTGAGAACATCTTATATATGTTATCTACAAAAGATGTAATTTTGAATAAACCTCCAATAATGGTGTCTACAGGTCACACAAAACCATCTAAAATACTGAATTAAGTCTCACCAAAATATGCTATAAGTAGCAGCTAGAAAAAAACCACATTTTTAAACTGTCTTCTACAACAGTCTAGTTACCTCTATATGAAAATTTTCCTTTCATAGCTTATTTATTCCCTTTATTCTTATATACATACACACAAATACATATACATACACATGTGCATGCATATGTATGTGTAGATATGTATATGTATATCTATAGATACACATATATAATAATACACACTCTTTCAGTATGTTTCTGCTACATTAACTTCAATTGTGTGGGGGAATTCTTTACTATATTTAAAATCTCCATCCCTTTGACCAAGTATAATGTACCATAACTGCATATTCTTGTGTAACAGTCCCTGATTTTCTATTGGGTGGCCATTAGTCGTGGGAGTTTATTTCAGTCTGCAGAAATATTCTGTTTTGGGATTTGCCAACAATAACACTTTGGCTTTCCTGTCTGCTTAAACAACATGCCTGGCAAACTATAATTATCAGTATTTTTCTTTAAAGCAGGATAATTATTTGTTATTTTTGCTTAAGCAATAAAAGAAACTAACAGTGTTCTCCTCACAACCTAGAAGCATGTGCACAGGGTTACAGGCCAGCCTGGGTGCACAATATGGAAAGATCCAAACTGCTTTCCATAAATCAGACTGGCATTATAGGTTACCTGCATGAAATAAGAAAGACAATTTTATGGAAATCCCTTTACAAAAAGTTTTCAAAGGGAGCGCAATATAGTAACATTTATGAGGACCTCGTTTTACTTACTTCCAATTATCTATATCTATATCATATCTATATCTATATCTATGTGTATCTATATATCTCAACCTAAAATTTCCCCTTTTAACCACCGTCGAAAATATAATTCAGTGCTGTTAATTACACTCACAATGTTGTGATACTATCACCACCATGCAGTACCAAAACATTTCCATCGTCCCAAATAAAATCTCTGTACATTTTAAGCTTTAACTCCCTATTCTCTACCCCCACCCTATCCCATGGTAAACTATAGTCTAGATTCTGACTCTAGGAGTTTGCTGATGGCATTCATAACAGAGAACAAATCTATCACAGAAAAAGAATGTCGGTAAGATTGTTAAGACCAGAATCAAAATCTCTTTTGTTGTGACTTCTGATTGCGTAGACAGCACACTGAATTCCCTGTGTGACAGTCACTTTAGTTAACTCACTACCAAATTAGCTCATCTGGATTAGGGCAGATTAAGATGGGAATTTGCACGGTATTCTTGTTTCAAGGGCACTGGGCACAGACTTAATATCTAAGTACTACCAGGAATACTGAAGTAAAGCTATGATTAATTAAACAAAGGCAAACATTCTAATAGTAAAAGTCAGCTCATCTTTTTTGTTCCCTGTCCTTGGGGTCTTCTTTTCGGTACCTTTCCTTCTCACTGCCAGTGGGATCCAATGAATCTCAGAGATGAATTATTGCCAATCAAGGCAAACCAGGGGATGCTCACAATACACAAAACAAAACCCGCCAGCAGACCATGACCACGGGACCTGCACAGCTCAGCAGGACAGAACCCTCAGTTAGCTGGAACATGTACCATGTCCCCAGCAAATAGCTCATACCTCTGTCCAGAAAACCAGGGCATCTTTGGCTATACCTTGGCATTACAAAGCCTTTTCTGAATCTGTTTTCTTGCCATTGGAGCACACACATCCTTTAGATTGTTAGATCAACTCTGAAATGACTAATGGCAATTGTGAGTTGTTTCACTGATGAAAAGATTGGAACAGTTACTACAAAAGAAAGTTTCTCTTCCAAAAATTGTATATTCTCCAAAAAATGTGCAAATCATGGCTATTATGTTATGTGGAAAAAAAGAGGCTGCAAAGAGATGAGAGAAGAATATACAATGAGGAAAGAGGAAAGACTGCGGATAATCTCCGCCCCCCCCCCCCCCCCCCCCAGCTACTAACAGTATGAGCAAATGGAGCTGTCCACCATCGTTTAAGAGAGCTTTGGAATGCTCTCTTAAATGTTTACTGTGTGCCTGGCCCCTCTTTTACATATATGTGGTGAATGGAACATAATTAGAGGGGGAATTACTAATATACATTCTATTGATTCTTTGTTAGAAGCCCCACTTTCCTGAAATTTCTCCATCAAGTGAGATGATGATCATGAAGGCACATTGTAGGTGCCAAAGCCCATTCTGCTGATTAGCAATTAAAGGCTGTGCACGGCCAGCGGTCCTTTTTCTTAAGGATGTCTTATCTCCCTTTGATATTTATGTTTCAGCGGTTCCTGTCATACATGACCTCACTTCAAACTATTGATTTATGAGCTTGGGATGTCTGCCTGAGAGTCATCACCCTCCACCCGGAGCTGTGTGATCACCAGAGCATCTCTTGCAAGCCTGCTCCTATTTCCAGAAAACAAGGCAAATGATGATGTCATTTTAAGATTTGATAGTGAATATTAGAAGAGATCATCCCCAATGTGAAATATGTACTTTTTTGGGGGAAGTGAATATTAATTATCAATACATTACAGTAATATAAGTTTATGGTTTATTTCTCTACTCATCTTTCTGTTTACACCATCTCTT